>PVKC010013117.1:0-23193 GCA_004027635.1 Crocidura indochinensis
GGGTGACTGGCTGGGAGAATTAATGCTGTGCCTTTTGAGAAAATCATCTTGGAAAAAGAGTGTGGTAAGCTCATTTCAGATCCAGGCCTCTGTGTATCCCCTGACCTCTTACCTGCATGGGGAGAAGTAACTGACACTGTGAATTGGGTGGGGGACGGTCAAGAGATCCTTAAGTTTAAGAGTTGGTGATCCAGGGCCAGGCGGTGGCGCTGGAGATAAGGTGCCTGTGCTAACCTAGGACGGACGGTGGTTCATCCCCCGGTTCCCCATATGGTCCCCCGTGCCTGCCAGGAGCGACTTTTGAGCGCATAGCCAGGAATAACCCCTGAGCGTCACCGGGTGTGGCCCAAAAACCAAAAAAAAAAAAAAAAAAAAAAAAGAGTTGGTGATCCATGCTGGACAAATACGATCATCTTGTTTATACCATTTTCAAGGTTGCTGACATGAAGCATCTTACTAGACTATTAAAGGTGGCTTCAGACTTCTCGCCCTTGGCATGATTGACATTTATCTACATTATTATTACACAGTATTATCATTATTTTCCAGTTCTGTGATTTTTTTGATGTGTTTTGCAATATCCTTACTGCCACCTATCGCTTAATGCTATAACCCTTTCCTAGTTACAACATTCAGAACATTGATTGTTGAACATTGATTGGTGTTATTATTATTATTTTTTTTGGTCACACTTGGTGACACTCAAGGGTTACTCCCTGTTCTGTGCTCAGAAGTCGCTCTGTATGGGATGCTGGGATTCAAACCAGGGTCCGTCCTGGGTTGGTTGAGTGCAAGGCCTTACCGCTATGCTATCGCTCCAGCTCTAAGCATTGATTGTTTTAAACATTGCTAATACCCCAAGAGAAGAAAATAACCTCCAACTGAAAAATTAATGCTACTTAACAAATATAGAATAGTTGGGGGAAGTGGCAGAGGGGGAGGGTTCTAAGATGTCCCAAGCTGGTGTCCCTCTCAAAATCAGGAGTTTAATCTCTGGGCTTTTGTTTGTGTTTTTCAGTTAACATCGGTTTTAACTTCCTCAGCCACCTATTGAATCTATTCTGGTACAACCCCACTGAATTCTACTACCTTAATCCCAATGTCCAAGATAGCAAAGGGAATACTCTGATGCACATCCTCTTCCAGAAGGGGAAGACGAAGCACACTAAGAAGCTGATAGAACTACTAGCAAGGTTTGACATTAACTTCAACCTGACAAACAAAGAAGGCAAAGATGCACGCCACCGGATCAAGAAGAACGATTCTTTGCTCTTGACTTGGAACAAAGCAGTGATGGAGAATAGGCGGAAGGTTCGGCAGGACCCTGTTGCTCAGCCCCCGGGAAGGTTCTTGAGACCTACCACCCCTGGACACATATCACAGTTCAAATCCCAGGACATATTCAAGTCACTTCCATGCACGACCACATCCCAGCCTGAAAAGGCTGAAGTCCCAGTCAGCTTGGAGAGCCTGCCTGAAGCCCGGATGACCAAGCAGGAGGCTGGAGACACTGGCTCCTGCTCTGTGAGAGATCGCCTTGTGCAGGACATCACAGTTTTGATTCAACAGGTTGAACGGGAAATATCCCTGCCAGAGGACTGTTTTCAAACTTCCAAGTGTCTCAAGGCAGATATGGGCACAGAAGTAAAGAGAAACAAACTCCAGAAAACCCTGGTGTCTGAGGACTCAAACAGTGGTGAGGATGACCCCACTGTCCTCAAGACAGTGGGAGGCCTTGGCCAGATATGTTCTGGAGTCTCTCAGCTCCTTCCTGCTTATCTCCCAGGGAGGGAAGGCAATGAGGACCAGGACAACTGGAGTGCACAGGACATTGAGTCCTGTCTCCAGGACTTCGAAAACATGACATGGGAGATTGAGTGCACCTCTGAAATGCTCAAAAAGCTGTCCAGCAAGGTCATGACAAAGGTCATCAAGAAGAAGATCATCCTGATTATACAGCAGCTGGGGAATGGTGAGTGGACTCAGAGCCTGCACAAGCGGCTAAAACATCTCAAGGGAAGCATCCAGCTCTTTGAGGCTAAGCTAGACAAAGGAGCCCGGATGCTGTGGGAGCTGGCCATTGACTTCTCTCCACGTTGCAGTGAGAACCCAGAGAAGATCTTTGCCACAGAACGAAGCGTTCCATCTATGGAAAAGTCAGGACGGGTCTACACAGAAATCATTCGGATCTGGGACATTGTGCTGGATCACTGCAAATTGTCAGACTCCATTAGGGCCATCTGCAGTGCCTATGACCGGGGCTTTTCTTGTATCCTGCGAAAGAAGCTGAAGGGCATCAACAAAGGCCAGGTGTCAGCCAATAAGAAAATCCAGAAACGGATCCCTCGCTGCTATGTGGAGGACATGGAGGCAGAGAGGAGAATAGAGCACATGGATTCCGAGTACTTCCCTCCAGCCAGTTCAGTGGAGACAGAATATAACATCATGAAGTTCCACAGCTTCAGCACCAACATGGCATTCAACATCCTCAATGACATGAAGGCCACAGTGGAGTATCCCTTCCGTGTGGGTGAGCTGGAGTATGCTGTCATCGACCTCAACCCCAGGCCGCTGGAGCCCATCATCCTCATTGGCCGAAGTGGCACTGGGAAGACAACATGCTGCCTCTATAGACTGTGGAAGAAATTCCATGTGTACTGGGAGAAAGCTGAGCAGGCAGGAAGTCCACTGCTGACCAAACCAATCTTGTCAAGGAGAAAGCCGGAAGTGGAAGCCAGAAGGGAAGGTCCAGGTACAGAGGAAGAGGAAGAGGATGAAGAAGAGGAAGTCTCTATTGAAGTGGAAATAGCAGACAGCATAGATGAAGAACAGGAGAGTGAAGCCAGGGCAGAGGGGAGTGGAGGGGAGCAGACAGGGCACAACCAAGAGGCGGAACTATATGCTGACCAGCTACCCCAACAGCTGGAGCATTTGCATCAAATCTTTGTGACCAAGAATCATGTCTTGTGCCAGGAGGTGCAGAGGAATTTCACTGAACTTTCCAAATCTACCAAGGCCACCAGTCACTATAAACCCTTAGAACCGAACACCTACAAACTCCAGGATCTACGGGATGAGAACTTCCCTCTGTTTGTCACCTCAAAGCAGCTGCTGCTCCTCCTGGATGCTTCGCTGCCCAATCCTTTCTTCCTGAGGAATGAAGATGGAAGCCTGAAAAGAACTATTGTTGGGTGGTCCACCCAGGATGAACTGATCATTCCCAGTTGGCAGGAGGACGAAGAAGAGGTTGAGATGGATGGGGACTGTGGGGAAGAGGACAAAGCCACAGAAGCACGCGCCGGTGACAGTGACCCCCGGGTGTATGTGACATTTGAGGTGTTTACCAATGAAATATGGCCCAAAATGATCAAAGGGAAAACCTCCTATAACCCCGCGCTCATCTGGAAAGAAATCAAATCTTTTCTGAAGGGGTCTTATGAAGCCCTCAGTTCTCCCAAAGGAAGTCTCACAGAGGAAGCATATAAGAAATTAGGACGGAAACGGTCCCCCAATTTTAAAGAAGACCGGAGCAAGATCTATAGTCTCTTCTGCCTCTATCAACAGATCCGATCTCAGAAAGGCTATTTTGATGAAGAAGATGTTCTGTACAACCTGTCCTGGAGGCTGTCCAAGCTCAAGGTGCTCCCGTGGTCCATCCATGAGCTGTATGGTGATGAGATTCAGGACTTCACCCAGGCTGAGCTGGCACTGCTGATGAAATGTATCAATGACCCCAACGCCATGTTCCTTACTGGGGACACAGCTCAGAGCATCATGCAGGGTGTGGCCTTCCGCTTCAGCGACTTGCGCTCTCTGTTCCACTATGCCAGCAGGAACACCACTGATAAGCAGTGTGCTGTCCGGAAGCCCAAGAAGATCCACCAGCTGTATCAGAATTACAGGTCTCACTCAGGTATGTCTCAGCTTGCTTGGCTCAATACCCTCTTGGGAAGGCAATGGGACAGATGCCTTGGGATTTTGCTGTGCTGAAGCCTAGCTTTGCAGAACTTTTGCAGTAAGATTCTCATTTTGGCCTTTTCTAGCAGGTACTGTCAGATATAAGAAATTGTTCACTCATTCCACTATTCATCCTTAGGTTGATCATTTCAAACAATGGATGGTCTTTAAAATAATCACCTTTTTCCCCCCCACCTTTTAAGGATTTGCCATTACAGGCAAATATATTTAGAGAATATCTAAAGTGAAATTTTGCTAAAAAACGTTGGAAGCACTTCCATATGTAAGAGTTGCACACCAGTCAACAAGTCTTCAATCCTAAACGGCTTCTTCCAAGGACAAACAGACTGGTATGAGAGGTGGTGGGTCATAATGTTCACTCAGGTGCTTCCACTTTGAACTTCAGTTGTACCCCATCTGTGTGAGATGCACTATGAAGACTATGCTATGAAGTTTCTTCTTGGTATCTGTGCCAACTCCACATAGTTCTACAATGTAAGCATCACCCCCATGGTACAAAAGGGCAGAGTGAAGTATGGAGGAACTAAATATCGCCGCCTAGTGCTGAAAAATTTGCACATGGTCCTCAGAGTGCTCCTTGCACAGAGGCCATGCTAATCTCTGTATCATTCCCATTTTAGTATATGTGCTGCCGAAGCGAGCACTCCTGGAGTCATTCTGCCCTGACTGTCCCCAAGCATTGGAGACTCTTATTTTACACATTTAGAGATTTTTTTATTTTTTAGAGGATGACCTCCTAATGGTGCTTAGGATACCCAGGAACCCTTCCTAGCAATTATTTATTGGTGGTTCAATGCAATGACCAGAGGATGTGGCACTACTCAGACCCTGGGGCTTTGGGTGCCTTGCCAGTGCTGGGGAGTTCCAGAGCCACACTCAGTGATCCTGATGGACCTCCAGGGTCATATCTGGTGGTACTCATGATCTTCCAGGCCTGCACCCACCAGAGTTTGAGGGATCAAACTGGGATCGAGTGTATGCAAGACCCCCATGCTTATCTCTTCAGCCCCCATAGTGAAACCATGCCAGACAAACAAGGAGAGGTCTTCAGCCTGGTTTCATGTTTTCTTTGCTTTTTTGGGTCATACCTAGCAGTGCTTAAAACCTACTCTTGATTTTCAATTCAGAGATCACTCCTGGAAGGATTTGGGTTTGAACTACATGAAGCTCTGGGGAGTCAAATTGGTAATGATTCTGTGCAAAACATATTCTCTACCCACTTTTTCTCTAGTCTCTTTATGTTATGTTTTGAGATTTCTTTAGATTTTAGGGATAAATATAGAGGAGAGAGAGAGAATGGAGAGAGCGAGTGTATATTCACCCATTCGTCTTGCATGGTACTAACTCTGTTATGTTTTCTGTCACTGAATATAGTTCTCTACCTCCAGAAATTATCTCTGAACACTGTAGGGTGACCCAAAACCACTCTCATGTCCCAAAAGAGTCATTCAGGTTGGTAAATGGAGCTTTTGCATTTCTTTCATTTTGCTTTTTTGGGGGGATAAGTCACTTTTGGCAGTGCACAGAAGTAACTCCTGGCTCTGCACTCAGGAATCACTCCTGTGGTGCTTGAGGGACTATATGGACTGCTAGGGATTGAACCCAGGTTGGCCATGAGCAAGGCTATCTGTATAATTGTTCCTGCCCACCCCCTTTTTGGAGGGGATTAGCTCTTGCAGTTCTATATGCTGTTAGATTTCTGCTGATGGATTTTACTCAGTTTGTTTTCTGTATCTATTGAATGGATACTATTGTGAATGTATTTTTTATTATTTGATGTTTTTCTTTTATGATGTGATACTTTAATCCATTCAAACAATGACTAGATGGACTAGCCTCATAGATTTCTTTGAATGGTGGGAAGATTTAAGTAAATTGAGTGAATTGAGTGTTTCTCTTGTTGAATGAGACTAGATTATAGAGACATTAGAAAATACTTGAGATTTGGGAGAAAATTGCAATACACAAGTATACTAACATTTGTTTCACTTCCTCTAGTATTTTTCACTATGCAGGAAATATTTATCACATATAAATTTATTATGTAGTAAATATATGCTATATTAACTGAGGGAATTCCTCTGTTTTGTTCTATTTTTAAAAATTGAGATTGACATAGCATAATATTTATCTGTTTAGAACATGCATTTTGGCTAGGTTTAATATATTCGCAAGGTGTGTAGCTAGTACCTTTTATCTAATTCCAAAACATTTTTATTTACCCCAAAAAGAAGGTGTGTAGCTAGTACCTTTTATCTAATTCCAAAACATTTTTATTTATCCCAGAAAGAAACTTAATAGTTACTAGCAGTCACTCCTCATTCTCTGCTCCTACCACCTCCTTTCTAGAATCATTCATCTATTTTTCAGTTCTTACTGGTGTGCCTATTCTGAAATTTTCATATAAATTGAATCACACAAAATGTTGAGCTTGGCATTTAGCATAATGTTACCCAGGCTCATTCATATTGTATCAGTACTTCATCTTTGTATTTTTTAAATGTGGCTTATCTAATTCCTTAGAAGGACATTAAATGGATTCCATTTTTTCATTGAAGTGAACCCTCCTGAGCCTCTTAATTAATTGCATACCCGATGTAATTAATTACATCTGGATGAGATTAATTAATGAATGTACATCTCTGATACTGACTAGTTCTTGACAGGATGGGATCCACAACACAGGTGATGTGCTGAGATTCAGTTACTTCCATCTGTGCTCATTTTTTTACATTGTACATTGACTACTATCAATATTAGATCGTAAAAAATTCTTTCTTGCTTGGTAACAGCCATAGGTAGACACATATGCCCATTTCATGCTGTTGTACCAGAAATGTAGTTTTCCATCAGGTGTGGACAGATGACTTCTGAGACAGTGGGGAGACTCAGATGATCCGGTCATTTTAAATTCTGCTACTTGGAGGGGTTTACCAACCCAAATCTTTAAGTTGTTATTT
Organism: Crocidura indochinensis; assembly: GCA_004027635.1. Lineage (NCBI taxonomy): Eukaryota > Metazoa > Chordata > Mammalia > Eulipotyphla > Soricidae > Crocidura > Crocidura indochinensis. Next base: position 6,939 of record PVKC010013117.1, read on the forward strand.
GTTAAGGCATGTTTGTCAGTCTATCATATTAGGAAGTTGTGAGGATAGAGTAAGATGATTTTTGTGGCAGTGCTGGCAGACAGTGGTATTTGATTAGCATCACTGCATCTCAATTTGATCTCACGTATCTTTGACAAGAGGTGATATCTGAGGGAAAGCTCTGTGAAGATTCCTTTTTTCATCTAACATTTCTCCCCTCGGCCCTCTGTGCTCCCCATGGTTCTCTGTTAGGTGGGGACAAACTGAGTGGAAAAGATGCAAAGGCCTTGTTTGCTGCCTCTCGCTAGCAGCCAGCTCTGCTGTTTCTGTGGTCACACGGTGTCCTGTTCTGAGCGGCAAACAGAGGGCCAGGAGGACTCTTACTCCTTATCATAGGCACAAGACCCTTCTAGTAGTGTTCTAAGAGCCTTGATGGTTTCCATTAGACTCTTCTTTGGAAGGTGTTTTTAGAGACCAGAACTAAGCACTCACAAAATGTTTGTGCACAGAAACATCTCTCCCTGTCTTCATCCACCCAGAGCAATATGGCTTGAGCCAAAAAGTTTATCAAATGGACATTAGATGGTTTGCAATTATATAATAAAATATTATATTATCTTATTATCATATTATTATATTATCAGAGCCCAATCTCCTTCTCAGGAAAGAAACAAAACAAAAAACAGTGTCCAGCCTCTGATGTATTTTTTTGTTTGTGTTTTTTGGGGGGTTCACACCTGTTTGACGCTCAGGGGTTACTCCTGGGTATGCGCTCAGAAATCACTCCTGGCTTGGAGGGACCATATGGGACACTGGGGAATCAGACCTCTGTCTATCCTAGGCTAGCGCTTGCAAGGCAGGCACCTTACCTCTAGCACCGCCACTCTGGCACCGCCTCTGATGCATTTTTTGTTTAATCCCAGGAATCCTAAATCTGGCCTCTGGAGTGGTGGACTTGCTTCAGTTCTACTTCCCAGAGTCTTTTGATCGCCTTCCTAAGGATTCTGGCCTCTTTGATGGTCCCAGACCCACAGTCCTGGAGTCTTGTAGTGTAAGTGACTTAGCAATTTTACTCCGAGGGAACAAGAGGAAAACGCAGCCCATTGAATTTGGAGCCCATCAGGTGAGTATTATGGGATTGTTGTTGAGAAATAAGGTAGAATTAAATAATCACCTTGTCTCTAGTGTGTGGGTTCCAGAGACAGGCAAGTTAAGAAATTGTTACGAACACATGTCCATCCACCAGCTTGGCAGATCGATTCTTTTTCTCTCTTGAATGTATTAGCAGCCACCATAGAAATAAGATGAACTTCCCTAAATTTCTGTAAACTTTGACATTTTCTTTCATACCTTTTCTTATTTTATACCTTTTCTCCACTCAGGTAATCCTTGTAGCTAATGAAACTGCAAAGGAGAAAATTCCAGAAGAGCTGGGATTGGCACTTGTGCTAACAGTTTATGAAGCAAAAGGCTTAGAATTTGATGATGTCCTCCTTTACAACTTTTTCACTGATTCTGAGGTATGTCATACTGAGTTCTTTTGCACACAATGCACATCTGTTTCTAAATTTCCCTTCCCATTCATGATGGAAAATTTGAAGGTTAGAAGAGTTTTCCAAAGATGCCTTTTTCCGTCCTGGAGCATCATCCATTGAATGTGGATAGAGTTGTGACAGTGACTGTGAATTGTTTCACAATGTCATTAGGCTGGTTTTCACCATGTCTTTCCCAGCTCTCTTACAGGTATCCTCTTCTAAATGCCTGGTGCCCAGGTGCCAGTTTCTAGCTTTTCTCTAGCTGCCTAATTGTGGACTCCTGAGGATTCTTGAGTTAGAGTGAGGCATGCCTTACAGATAAAGGCAATGTTAGCCATAGCTGTCCTGGAAGGACAGAAGGGGGAAGGCAAGGTCAGTTCATAGAAAGAGACAACTCTGAGAAGATGACCCAAGTGTGGTCCTTTCCATTGGATCAGGTGATGCAGGGGACGAGAACAGTCACCCTCCCTGGAGATCCCTTTGGCATGGCTTTGACACCTGTGAAAGAGTCCCTGACTGACCCCCTCAGTAGCCTCTGTGCCAGCTCACTGCTTTGACTTGACTCCTGTGTATACAATGCGAGTAGATCTACCAACTCTGGCCAATGGTCTTAGTTTTCTAGCCACAAACTTCACTTTATCTTGTCCTTTGTCAGGGCCTCAAGCTGGCTGGTGGCTTTACTAGGAGATCACCTCTGGGGATTTAGCTGGCTGTGTCCTGATCCCAAGTGCAGCTTCCCACAACCCACAATGCTATTTGCCATACTCCACTTAGAAGCACCATTAGCTTTGACAGCTGAAAATACCCCAGAACTCACAGTTTCAAGGACTTCTTAGATTTTCCTGCACTTCTTAAAAGAAATGTCATGTTTGCCTTGACAGGACCTACCACTAAAATTGCTATGGGTGCTTTAAGGTCACTCACTTCATCATTCACCAACCTGCTGAGGTTGCATGTTTGTTTGCTCCCTGTGTCCTCATTCTAGAAATAAAGCTTAGGATCATGAAATTAAGGCGATTGCTCATAATCATAGTAGAAGTGGCAGAGTCATAAGATAAAGTCACTTTCTTTTTTTTTTTTTTAATTTTTTTTTGGGGTCACACCCGACAGTGCTCAGGGGTCACTCCTGGCTCCATGCTCAGAAATTGCTCCCGGCAGGCACGGGGGACCATATGGGGCACCGGGATTCGAACCAATGACCTTTTGCATGAAAGGCAAACATCTTACCTCCATGCTATCTCCCGGGCCCCAAAGTCACTTTCTTTAAGTTTAAATTTTATGATCTTTCTACCTTATGTGCTGCCATTTAAAGCCCTGCATTCAGATTGGCTTCTCAGAACTTTCATGATGAGGAAACCATTGCCGAAACTTAAATCTGTTCCTTTCCACCGACTTTTGCTAAAGCAGACACACTCATTAGTCCTGGGGTTAATTTAAAACTTGGAGGACTGGGGCCGGGCGGTGGCGCTGGAGGTAAGGTGCCTGCCTTACCTGCGTTAACCTAGGATGGACCGCGGTTCGATCCCCCAGTTCCCCATATGGTCCCCCATGCCTGCCAGGAGCGACTTCTGAGCGAATAACCAGGAGTAACCCCTGAGCGACACCGGGTGTGGCCCAAAAACCAAAAAAAAAAAAAAAAACTTGGAAGACTATTTTTTTCCTAATATATCCATTGACCATGGTTGGATTGAGACTTCCAAAAGAGGAAGGGGAAAGACTCCATCATTCTACTTTTCTAGGTCCCAGTTGTTTATTTGTATACTAGTGAGAAGTGCAAGGGGCTCTGGAACCTGTGGTATAGCCTGTTAACTATTTATGGGGAAAAGGGTTACTCTGTCACCTTCAAAAGGACTGGGTCTCCTGACCCTGTGCTGCTACTAGTGGGTTGTGTGAAAGTAAAAGGACCACAGATGGAACTGTTCGGTAATATTCACCTCATCTTATGTACATGTTAATACTCCTACAAAGACTTCAGATGTAGTACTTACACTCTGTCAGGGACAGGAAGTGTACATTCCCTGGCACACACTACATGCTAAGTTGGGCATTTATAGCCGCAGGATCAAAAAGCATCAGGGGCAGAGTGATAGGACAAAGAATAGGACACTTATCCTTCTTACAGGTTTGATCCCCCAATATTCCATATGGTCCCCTGAACTCCACCAGGAACTATCCTTGGGTACAGAGCCTGATCACCACTAGGAGTAGCCCCCAAACAACAATAAAGACAGTAAAGAAAAAAAGCATCTATCAGTAGTAGCAGCAGAGACAAAAATGCTTTCATCAAATCATCAAAGCAGAGGAAGTAAATTGCATCAGTTCTCAATTTCTCAAGGCTATTCCCATCAGGTTTCTTTCGGAGTGACAGGCTGAATGTTGCTGAGCAGTACTTTCTACCAGACACAGAGAGACATGGATACACAGTTAGTCTCACCTTGTTTATATCCTCAACAGGCACTTTCTTTTTCATACCTGTCATGTATGTGCAATATGCATGTGCACACATGATCAGATTCATGATTCTTCTCTACAGAAGCTTTTATTGTTTCCTGTTCAACCATATGGTCATCAGAAATAGGGGGTGGTCCTGGCAAATCCTTTTTTTCTCTCAGAGTTTGCCTACATTGCAGGGAAGAGACAGTCATTCTCTCTCAGTTACCTCTAAATATTCCTTTGTCCTGTGTGGGCTTGAAAGGGTCAGAGTCCCTGCCCTTCAACGTGTCCCGGTGAATGGCTGTGACAGGAGTGAATGGTTGTGACAGGAGGGACACTGAAAAGCATGATTTTGTGTGTTGTTTATTTAGAGGTCAGGCTTTACCTACCGTTACGCCTTGCTAGTAGGATAAGCCTTTCCGCCCACTTCTCCAGTAGGAGAAGCCGGCAGATTTGGATGCTTTTTTATTCCCCGTATTGCCTGAAGTGCTGCAGGCCAGGCTGTCTTCTTGCTGCTAACACACATGCTCCTCAGAGACTGCCTTGTAAGTAAATCATTTTTCCTGTGTTTGCTTTAGTCACGACAATAGGGTCATCCTGTGCCCTGAAAACTGCTCTTGCTTTTCACTCGCAGTTTTCTTACTTTTTTGTTTGTTTGTTTGTTTGTTTTGGGGCCATACCTGGTGATACTCAGGGGTTACTCCTGCCTCTGTGCTCAGAAATAGCTCCTGGCAGTCTCGGGAGACCACATGGGATGTCAGGAATTGAACCTGGGTCTGTTCCAGGTTGGCCACATGCATGGCAACTGTCCTACCGCTGTGCTATCTCTCTAGCCCCACACTCAACAGTTTTCATTTCATTTTGCAACCTTGTCCTCCAGGGCCCTTGCCAGATGCAGTTTTCAGGACAACCTCTTGACCTTAGACACAGGGACTCCTTAGCAAACAGGTCAGTCATAAGAACCAACAGCTTTCCAGAGAGGATAGTCATAAGCCTGCCCTGAGGCCCTTTTATTTATCTTCTCACTAGTTCAGGGATTAATGACCCACCTTTCTTAGAAGTGGTGATACGTTTCAGTATTGGATATTAAATCATGATTATGACTTAGCATGGTGCTGACACTGGTGCTGTAATCTGTGCTAATTGAACCATGCTTCAAGTATGAACCACCAGTAGTATACACTGACATCATCATCACTGTTTTTAGACACTGTTGAACACATTTAACCTGATATTTACATAGTTTAAGTTAAGGCTTTTCTTTAATTTTTTTTTAATTTGAGGAGCAGAGCAATAGCACAGTGGTAGGGTGTTTGCCTTGCATGCAGTGGACCCGGGATGGACCTGGGCTTGATCCCCAGCATTCCATATGGTTCCCTGAGTTTTCCAAGACTGATTTCTGAGTGTAGAGCCAGGAGTAACCCCTGAGTGCCGCCGGGTGTGGCCCAAAATGCAAATAATTTTTTAAATTGAATCACCATACTATGAAATTTAAAAGTTGTTGATGGTTGAGTTTCGGTCATACTGTATTCTAACACCTATCCTTTTACCAGTGTTCATTTCCTGGCACCAATTGTTAAGACGTTTTTAAAGGAGGAAATGAACTTAATTTTTTTAGTTATCATCTTGAAAAAGGTGTATTGTTTAGTGACAGGCCAAGAGATGTAAAATTTTGGTGGAGTTCTAGATTTTAAAAAATGTCTATAATGTCAGCTTCCCCTCAGGTGTACACACTGTCTGATAGAGACCAGAGCCCTGTATACTGTCAGTTTTTGTGTTACCTGAAAGCTAATAATAACTTTCCTGTTTTCAGATGGTTAGAAGATAAAACATGAAAATAAATACTTAACTGTTACTTAAAAGTCAATATTTTAGTCTAAAATAATTTGGAACTCAGAGCGTGACTGTGTTTCACCTGGACTACAACAGAATATTAAGTTGTTATGAGAAATCATATGGCCCACAAAGCCAGAAATTTTACTACTTGACCTTTCAAGGGCAAACATCTTTCAGTCCCTGGACTATGTAGGCTCTGGGATTTTGGGACTTGGATTTGAGAAAAGGATGGTTAAAATATTAACTGTATACTAGGCATTATAGTAAACATTTGGCACTGATTATCTTCTTTTATTTTCCCAACAAACATGGAGAATTTTATTATACCCGTTTTAGAAAGAGGGAAAGCAAGATCACAAAAAAGAAAGCCAATTTTTTTTTCTTGTATTGGAAGAACTGAATTAAGAGTTTGCTTGATCTATTACCACTCCTAGGGATATACTCTAGGACCACAAAAACATAATACATTAATACCCTCACACTCCTATGTTCATAGCACACTATTTAAAATAGCCAGAATCTGGAAACAACCCAGATGCCCAACAACAGATGAATGGCTAAAAAAACTGTGGTACATCTATATAATGGGGCTATATGCAGCTATTAGAAAAAATGAAGTTATGAAATTTGCTTACACATGGATGGATTTGGAGACTACTATGTTGAATTAAATAAGTCAGAGGGAGAGAGATAAGCACAGAATAGTCTTACTCACATGTGGGACTTAAGGGGGAAAAAAAGACAATATAATAATAGCACCCAGAGACAATGTAGATGAGGGCTGGAAGGACCAGAGGACCAGCCCATGATAAGAAGCTTGTCACAAAGAGTGGTAAGTGCAGTTAGAGAAATAACTATACTTACAGTAACAGCTACCGTGACAACGATAGAGAGAAATACAATGCCTGTCTCAAGGACAAGCAGGGAATGGGGGAGGAGGAAAACGGAAATAGTGGTGGTGGGAAAGTTGCACTGGTGAAGGGGGTGTATGCATTTTATGGCTGAAAACCAATTATGAACATGTTTGTAACCATGTGCTTAAATAAATAAACTATTTATTAAAATAAATAAAATTATAAAACTAAAAATAAACAGAAAAGGGGCTGGAGTGATGGCCCACGCGGTTGGGCTTTTGCCTTGCATGTGCTAATCTAGTACGGACTTCAATTTGATCCCCCGGCATCCCATATGGTCCCCCAAGTCAGTAATAATTTCTGAGTGCATAGCCTAGACTATCTCCTTAGCGTCATCAGGTGTGGCCCAAAAACAAAAATATAAAAACAAAAAACAAACAAAAAAAGAGTTTGCCAGATCTGACCTAGAGTCTCTGCCTTGCACAGAGTACCTCATTACTTCTGAAGCTGTCCTCTGGCCATTTGAATAACTTAATTAGAAAAATTTAGCCGCATAAGGCTGGAGAAATAATACAGTGGGTAGAGCAATGACTTGCACACAACTGGCCCAGCTTCAATTCTTAGCACCATATGTGATCCTCCAGGTACTGCCAAGAGTGACACCTGAGCACAGAACCAGGACTAAACCCATAACACTATCAGGTGTGGCCCCCCAAACAAAAAATATTGCCACATGTCTTTTTTCAGCTATTATCCTAAATGGAATCTCTTACAGAATAGGGTCAGATTAACTTTGGTCCTCTCTGTATTGTTTGCTGAAATTTGAATTTCAAAAAAAAAAGAATGTTCTAAATAGCTAAGCCTTCTCCCATCACAAATAGGCACATATGCCTGGCTTCCTGGCAGAGAGTCCTAGATCCTGTTTTTTTTTTTTTTAATAAAATCTTTATTTAAGCACCATAATTACAAGCATGATTGTAGTTGGGTTTCAGCCATAAACAAACAGCCCACTTCACCAGTGCAACATTCCCACCACCGATGCCCCGGATTCCCTCCTCCCCCTATATTCGAGACAGGCATTGTACTTTTCTCATTCATTTACTTTGTCATGCTAGCTGTTAGTGTAGTTTATTTCCCTAACAGCATTCACCACTCCTTGTGGTGAGCTTCATATTGTGAGCCAGTCCTTCTGGTCCTTCACTCTATTGTCTCTGGGATTATTACATTGAAGTCTTTATTATTTTTTTTTTAAACTTAAGACTCACAGATGAGTGAGACTATTCTGTGTCTATCTCCTTCCCTCTGACTTATTTCACTCAGCATAATAGATTCCATGTACATCCATGTATAGGAAAATGTCATGACTTCATCTCTCCTGATGTTTGCATAATATTTCATTGTAACTTGAGTCTCTCCCTTTCCCACACTCAAAGGCCATAGGATTGCCCTTTCTTCATAGCCAGGAGTGAAGTCCTGGTCCTGGGCTCATCACAGCATGTTCTATTGATCTTAATTTGCCATTGCTGTTCAGGCTTACAAGGAATGGAAGATCATTTCTTCATTTACACCTTCATCATCAGATTTTCAAGAAAACCAGCCACTGATTGAAGTGTCCCTGGAAAAGCCCAGCTCCTCCCAGGGCCGAACTCTTGCAGTGAATCCAGAAATGTACAAGGTGATTTTTCTTCCCTTGGACGTTGTACTTACCTGATGGGGAACCTATAAACAAATTGAGAATATGAGATTAAAGATGGAACATTGGGGTTGGAGAAATAAATGTCCAGAGATGGTCCTCTGAACAGTGCTATAGTCACTCATGAGCACAGAGCCGAGAATAACCCCAGAGCACTGCAAGGTAGGGCCCTACCTCAAAAACAAAACAAAAAAAAAGAGCCTTGCAGCCGGAGTGGAGAATGGAAAAGGGAGGAGCAGAAGTATCATTGTTAACAAATTCTTATTTCTCAGCAGGTGTGTACATGGGCTAGATAAGCTCTTTCTGAAAGTGGGGGCTGGTTGTGGGAGGGAAAGAAGGTGGTAGCTCTTCAGAAATTTGACTTTGGGGCCCTTAGTAGGGTGTTTGCTTTGTACAAGAACGATCCTGGACAGATCCTGGTTCTGTTCTCAGCATCCCATATGGTTCCCTGAGCCTGCCAGGAGTGATTTCTGAGCTCAGAGCAGGAGTAACCCCTGAGCACTGCTGGTGTGGTCCCAACACCCTGCCTAAAAAAGAAATTTGACCTTGTTCATGTGAGAACTCCAGGACTCCAGTTAGTGGAGACTGATGATAGTAATTTGGCTTACCAGACCTAACTAGGGGTTTCCTAGCTTTCAGGTGACACCACCTAGATACAGAGGGAGGCCAAAGTTAAGAAATTTTGTGGTGCTCCCAACTGAGGGAGGCTCGAGGGGACTTCTTGTGAAGGAGGATGAGAACATCACAGAAAATTGAAACAGCCTAAACAAAATCTTTGGGAGAAACTGCTGTTCCAGTTTTCTGACTCATACAAAGAAAACAACAAATAAGCAGCAAATAGCAGTTATGAGACTATTTCTGTAAAATGCCCAGAAGGCTCTGTAGAAATAGAAGCTAAATCACCACCAAGCTGTGCATGCATTTTGGGTAGCCATAAAACCCTCACTGTTTTGACATTTGCATTTATTTATTAAGGAGGACCTCTTTGTTTCTGAGTCATGTCCCCTTTATGTCCACAATCTTAAGTCAAGGGATATCTCATGAGTAATTTACTATTAGGAGAAAAGGAAAAGAGAAAAATAAAATTGGTCTCATTTAAAAATAATAGTTTAAATAATTAAAACATAATAAAATTACTATAGTTTTTGAAGGTGTAAACCACTGGGGTGAAGTGAGTGACGGGACATGAGACTTCTTTGTTCTGTCTTTGTAGCTTCCCATCAGTAATTCAGAATATAAAAAATTGGGGCCCGGGAGATAGCATGGAGGTAAGGCATTTGCCTTTCATGCAAAAGGTCATCGGTTTGAATTCCGGTGCCCCATATGGTCCCCCGTGCCTGCCAGGAGCAATTTCTGAGCATGGAGCCAGGAGTAACCCCTGGACACTGCCGGGTGTGACCCAAAAACCAAAAACCAAAAAAAAAAAAAAAAAGAATATAAAAATTATGGGGTTGGAGAGAGTTCAACAGGCCAAGTGCATGTTTTGCATGTAAGAGGACCAGGTTTATTTGCGAGTACCACTTGGACCCCTAAGCTTGCCACTAAGAACCACTCTGATTATAGAGCTAGGAGTAGCCACCAAGTACTTCTGCATGTGGCTCCCTCTACAAATACAGAATTACAATAACTTTAAGGATTATCGTGTACAAATACTATGCTATCTTTGTAGAACCTTGCTTTTCTGTAGTGAACACAGGGAGAATCAATGTCCTGCCCTGGGCTCTGCCATCCTTCTCTCAAACACACTCTAATTCTCCAGAACCATAGTAAGCTCACTCTACAGTTGTTTTTTTATTTATTTATTTTTTTTTTGGTTTTTGGGCCACACCTGGCAGTGCTCAGGGGTTACTCCTGGCTATCTGCTCAGAAACAGCTCCTGGCAGGCACAGGGGACCATATGGGACACCGGGATTCGAACCAACCACTTTAGGTCCTGGATCGGCTGCTTGCAAGGCAAACACCACTGCGCTATCCTCTCCGGGCCCCAAGCTCACTCTATAGTTTTAAAGAAAAGGTTCATTATCTTTGTCCATAATTTTGTCTGTAGCTCCTTAATGGAGAACTGAAACAGCTGTACACAGCCATCACGAGGGCTCGGGTCAACCTCTGGATCTTTGATGAAAACCTGGAAAAACGAGCTCCCGCTTTCAGGTATTTTACTAGAAGAAACTTTGTCCAAGTTGTGAAGACAGATGAAAATAAAGGTAAGCTGTCATGTCCATATTCTGTCAAGTTTCATTTTTTGAAATAGAAGTGTAGAAAGCTTATTCTGTCCTCAGATGTTCTTATTGTCAAGTATAGAGAATATAGTTTTAGAAAAGGGCCTCTTTTCCACATTACTCTGAGAAATGTGAGTTCGTATTTATTGCCAGAGTGGGTGGGCGGCGAGTATGTTCATGATGAGATTGGGAGAGTTAACTCCTTTAGGGAGATCGCTGACTTGTTCTTTAAAAGTAAGGATTGGAATATCATCTCTCACCAGAGACTGGCACATATCAAAAATAACTAAAACAAACAGTGCTGGTTTGGATGTGGGGAGAAAGGGACTCTTTTTCTGCTGGTGGGAATGTTAGTTGCTCCAGACCTTTTAGAAAACAAAATGGACATTCCTCAAAAACCTAGAAATTGAGCTTTTATTTGACCTAGCAATACTGCTCCTGGAAATATGCCTCAGAAGCCCCAAAGTATAATGCAGAAAAGGCATCTGCATCTATATTTATTGGTAGTAGCAGTACTCACGGTAGCCAGAATCTGGAAATAACCCAAGTGTCCAAGAACTGGTAAATGGATAAAGAAATTATGGTACATATCATATACAATGGAATATTATATAGCTACTAGGAAAAGTGAAGTCATGAAATTTGTTTATACATGGATATATGTAGAGAGTATAATGTTACATGAGTCTGGGGAGAGAGACAGACAATGGTTATACTCATATATGATTTATGGAAAAAAACACAAAATAACAATGACATCAATGACAATAGAAATGATGAGGAAAGTATGCTTAGGACAGAGAACAGAGAAAGAACAGTAATAATTGAAAATGATCACTCTGGACAAGAACTGGGCACTTAAAGGTCATGAAGTATATGCAGTGATATTATTCAAACCATGGTGCCTAAGGCAAAAAAGGGCAGAGAGAATGAGAGAGAAAAAAGAGAAGTGTCTTTTAGAGGCAGGCTAACTGGAGATGAGATGGAGACTGGAGGGTAACTAGGGAAACTAATGACAGAAAATGAACACTAGTGAAGAGACGGAGTTTGAAACATTGTACGACTAAAACTCAACTATCAACAACTTTTTAACTCATATCTCTTGGAAATTTAATCATTTTTTAAATTTGAAAATAAAACTAACTGAAAAAAAGAAAAATATAGGAACTTGAGGTTAACCCAGGTTAATTCCTGCCCTGAGCTCCATCAGGAGTGATTCCTGAGTGCAGAACCAGGCAGGAGTAACCCCAGAGCTTGCCAGGTGTGTTTCCCCCCTCAAAAATACATAAAAATAAAAGTGAGAACCATGTGCATGGGTTAGAGGGCATATGTCCTCAAAAAAGATTCACTGTTTTGAGCTTTTGGAGACCCACGGGCAATATAAAGAATGTGTTCTCTTTTTGCCGCAGTCTTTCTGCTTCCAGAAGTTTGTCCTAGAGGTAGTCTTACATAGACTCTCATGGTTTGATATATATATATATATATATATATATATATATATATATAAATATATATATAAGCACATATATATGACAGCCTTATTTGTAATGAAAAGAAAGAAAAATTACAATTGAGACCAAACTTTGTATCTATAATACAATAGTTCACAGAATTACAACATGGTGTGGGTCTCTAGTTGCACCAGGCTCTAAGGTGTGCAGAGAGCAGCATGGGGAAGGGTCAAGAGCTGCAGGCATAACTGTGTTTTTGTGTCTGCTAAACAAAACTGACACATGGGCAGGAGTGATAGTACTTTGCGTAGGGTGCTTGCTTTGCATGTGGCTGACCCGAGTTTGATTGTTGGCATCCCATTTGTCCTTAAACCTGCCAGGAGTGATCCCTGAGCTTGGAAGCAGGAATAAGCTCTGAGCACTGCTGGGTGTGGCCCCAAAATGAAAGAAAAAGGAGAAAGGAAAAAGAACAGGAAGGGAGGGAAGTGGGAGGGAGGAATTCTTGAGGAGAGGTGGGTCAGGGATTCAACACACGTATTTCCATGGGCGGGTCCATAAAAACAGTAGCTTTGAGTGAGTGAACAAGCACCAAGACAAGAAACCCACCTTTCTTTTTTTCATTTTAGACTTTGATGATAGCATGTTTGTTAAGATCTCAACTCCTGAAGAGTGGATTGCTCAAGGTGAATATTATGCTAAACACCAGTGCTGGAAGGTAAGGAAGCGACCAGGCCATCCATCAATCAGGGCAACTGCAAGAGCTCACAGATCAGAGGGTGGTATGTTTGTGTCACTTCAGTATGCCAGGTAATCCCATGGCTCAGTCCTGCTGCTTCCCTGTATATATGTTTAATAGTTTCATTAGAACCAAACACTAGCATGTGCTGATGGGAAAATGGAGGGTTATTGTCTCTACCTGACCAAGGAACACCTTTATTCTGTTCCCCTTCTGTGCTATATTCTTTTGGGGGAGGGAGAGGGGAACATACCTGACAGTGCTCAAGGGTGAATCCTGGCTCTGTGCTTAGGAGTCACTCCTAAGAGAGACAGACAATGGTTATACTCATATATGATTTATGGAAAAAAACACAAAATAACAATGACATGCTCAGGGGGCCTAATGGGATTCCAAGGATAGAACCTGGGTTGGCTGCATGCAAGGCAAATGCCATGCCTACAATACTATCTCACCAGCTCCTGTGCTGTATGTTTAAAGGGCTTTTTATTTTTTCCATTCATACTGCATTTTAGCCTGGGTGGCAGGCTTCCGATAGGTGTTTGGGGCGTGGAACCAGTCCTGATGGTATTCAATACAACAGTGTCCTTCTGATTGTTCAGTGGGGCCTGATACACAACTGCTTAGAAAGGGAAGTTATAGGGGACATGGCATCACATTTTAAAACAGTACACATTGGTTCTCTCATTTGTATTCAGTTTGATATGACATAGACTCCACTGCCCATCTGAGCCTGGTGAATATGGGATAAGGTTTCTCACTAGACAGAGCTGACCTATTTCTAGACAGAAAGCACATTAGTGAATTTAAGTAATTGATTACAGGAAAATGTGTCTCTGCAAACCTCAGAATTTTTAAATCAATATGAAGGGTCCCTTTGCCAGTAGACAGTATCTCTTATCCTAGTCAGCTACCAGGTTGCGTTGGCTTATTATCATATCATATATCATATCATACCAATATGGCATGGACACCACCCTGCAAAAAGGTGGAGTTGGTGGTTTTATATAGAAGTCTAGTCTTTAGGTTGATTCTGCTTCAACATGGGACCAATCTTAGTCCATAGTTTCCTGGTACCATCTGCAGCTTGTCAGAGAGGCCCCTTGAAAGCTGAATAATTACTATAGGAATACCATGCATACCATGTCCCTTAGCGGCAAGCAGGAGTGAAGGCACTTTTCAGAGGTCTTCTCTTTGCCTGACTTCATCTGATAAAGGACTTCTGAACTCTGGGGGTAGTGTTTTTTTTGGGGGGGGGGTCACACCCGACAGTACTCAGGGGTTACTCCTGGCTCTACGCTCAGAAATCTCCCTGGCAGGCTTGGGGACCATATGAGGCAAACACCCTACCTCCATGCTATTTCTCCGGCCCATGGGGGTAGTGTTTTGACTTACCTGTCACTGTATTTTGCCTACCACTATACAAATGAAAGCCTTATTTTTTTAAATAAAATCTTTATTTAAACACCATAATTACAAGCATGATTGTAGTTGGATTTCAGTCATAAATGAACCTCTTGAGATATTTTTCCATCCAACAAATTTCTGTTGAGTTATGGAGCAACCAGGAGGCTTGGGTCTGATACAAACTAGGCATAAGCAGAGGGCTGAGTTCCTTTTCTGGCAGATATCATAGATGAGAGGTCAGCTGCCCCAGAAGCACCTGTTCTGGACAGAGGAGTTTGAAATGGAGCCATGCATGGAGAACTGCAGAATAAGTGAAGTTAGCAAGGTATAGAAAGAATGGAAGAGCATCAGTTTGAGGGAACTGTGCAGAGACTCTGGAGGAAAGGAGTGTGGCATAGTTCCCAGGGATGAAGTTCTCTGGGGCAGAGAGCCTGAGGGGAAGCAGTGCTCTCCTGGCCATTCTACGGAGAAGTGATGCTTCCTCCTTCCCTTGCTCACACTGAGAGAGACCTAATCTCTACAAGCTGGATGTCTACGTTATATCTTATTGCCTGTGATTTGAGACCAGCTACTCACTGCTGGTTTTAGAAAAGCAGCTTTCAGCAGGTAGGGGTTGGGATACAAGACTGACACCCCCCTATCTACCTTCAATTTAGTTAGTATGTATCCTTACATGCTGAGGATTTGTTTAGTTACAGATAGTTGTGAAACTCTTATCTTCTCTTTCTATCTGGGAGACTCTCTCAAGACTGTTTCTTGCATTAAGAAGGATGAAATTTCTTGCCCATGTCTGTTGGAAGAGGGTATTCTTATGGGATCTGTGCAGATACACACTAGGTTTCTTTTTCATTGCTTCTGGGGACTTCAAAAATGAGCCTGTGAATGGGAAGTGTCAGCTGGTGGCACTATTGGGCTTTCTCTGCAGAGGTCAGTTTCTGGCTTGCCAGCACAAGTTGCGGTGAGAGGCTTTGTCTGGACAAATACAGAAGTCAACTTCTGCTTCTTCTTTTTTTTTGGGGGGGGGTTACACCCGGCAGCACTCGGGTACTCATGGCTCTGCACTTAGAAATTGCCCCTGGCAGGCTCGGGGACCATATGGGATGCCAAGATTCAAACCACTGTTCTTCTGCATGCAAGGCAAATACCCTGCCTCTATGCCATCTCTCTGGCCCCTCAAGTTCTGCTTTTGTTTCTTACACCCCCTCTATTAGTTTGCTTGAAATCAAATTCTTTCTCCTCTTGCAGGTCGCAGCCAAATGTTACCAGAAAGGTGGTGCTTTTGAGAAGGAAAAACTTGCACTGGCCCACAACACTGCTCTGAACATGAAGTCCAAGAAAGTCAGCCCCAAGTAAGAGTCTTGAGGAGATTTTCAAGTTTGGTCTGAGGAGAACAGCAGGTCAGAGACATTGGGTCACATTCCATGGAAACTCTGTTTTGTACCCTCCTTTTAGGGAAAAGCAAATGGAATATCTGGAACTGGGGAGAACATATCTCGAGTGCCATGAACCCATGCTGTCTCTGAAGTGTCTGAGCTACGCCAAGGAGTTCCAACTCTCAGCCAAACTGTGTGAGAGGCTGGGGAAGGTACTGTCGCAGGCAACTGTCAAATCTTGACACACCCTGAACCCTGGCATGGTGGGACACAGTTTGAAGCTGGGTCTAAATGTGGAGGTTTCCCTTGCTGCTTGCCAGGCCCTCTGACCATTAGAGAGCATGACTTATTAGGCCATAGGCTATGGAAATGGAATAGAAATCTCTTTGTGAGAAGCCCAAGGCCTCTCTTCTGGGACGTAGAATAACTTCCAACCTCTCCACATTCTTTAAACCCTCCTTGCATGCTATCTCCATTCTCAGATGCTACCATCTTGGACCCCAAGCAGTGCCAACTGCAGGGGGACAGGTTTAGGCCAATCATTTTTTCCCTTTTGCCTATTAGTTCTTTTCATGGTTAAACCAGAGATTCCTTTATAAACTCATGTTTACTGCACTTTCATCTGCCAAACTGCCTCTGAAAGGTCAGGGAAGACCCAAGGACTCTTGGATGGGTCTGTGGTTGGCTTTCCTGCTCAAGGTCTTCCTGAAAACTTCTTCCCTCCCTCCCTCCCTCCCTC
>PVKC010013118.1:0-23214 GCA_004027635.1 Crocidura indochinensis
ATATGGGGCACCGGGATTCGAACCGATGACCTTTTGCATGAAAGGCAAACGCCTTACCTCCATGCTATCTCCCGGGCCCCAAGATTTTTTATTTTTGAAAATAATTTGACTTTCAGACCAAATCTTCACCAAGACAGTGACCTCAGGATGTTATGCCTGCATTAACCTTCCTTGGGAGTCATTTCCTTACCTTATGAGAACTGAGCCCCTCTTTATTTTATGTGCTTATCCATGTACAAAATATTTGTTGTGCAGAATGTAAGCAGTAAAAAATATAAAAGAAGTGCAGTATTTTTTATTATCTTTCCCCATCATTTACACAGCTTTTTTGGGGGCAGGGGTGGCCACACCCAGCAGCACTCAGTGATTACACCTGACTTTCTGCTCAGAAATCACTCCTGGCAGGCTCAGGGGACCATATGGGATGCCGGGATTTGAACCACCATCCTTCAGCATGCAAGGCAAATGCCTTACCTACATGCTATCTCTCTGGCATTTTTTTTTTTTTGGTGGTGGGGGGAGGTTTTGGGCCCCAACTGGTGATGCTCAGGGGTTACTTCCTGGCTATGCACTCAGAAATCACACCTGTATTGGGGGACCACGCCAGCGATCAAACTCAGGTCCATTCTGGTGCGTCAGCTTCGTGCAAGCAACTGACCCCTATTGCTATTGCTCCTACCCCTAGTTTTATTTTTTATTTTTTTTATTTTTATTTTTTTTTTTTTGGTTTTTGGGCCACACCCAGTGACGCTCAGGGGTTACTCCTGGCTATGTGCTCAGAAGTCGCCCCTGGCCTGGGGGACCATATGGGGCACGGGGGATCGAACCGCAGTCCGTCCAAGGTTAGCGCGGTAAGGCAGGCACCTTACCTCCAGCGCCACTGCCCGGCCCCTAGTTTTTATTTTTTACCTTTTTTTTTAACAGCTGGCAGTGCTCAGGTGATAATGTACAGTGCTAGGGATCAAACCAGCTTGTGCCTGGTCCCTTGTTCCAGCATTCAAAAACTGGATTCTATTTATTCATTATTTCCCAACTGGCTGTCTTTTCTTTGAAAGTATTCATGAAGAAAAGTTGAAAAATCTTCTCGACAAACATTTAAGTGGTCTTGTAAGAAGTACCAAATTGCTCTCTTAAAAAAATTCAGTTCATGCTTTGTACATTCATGATGGCATGAAATAGTTGGATCTAATCCTTAACGTAATAAAACAGAGCAAACCTATATTAAAGTGCTGGTGTTATATTTCAAGGCACTTGCGGTAGTTCTTTATTATCAGGTCACAAGTTATTGATATTTGTGATCCTTCTTCGTATGTCACTCCCCACCACTCAGACGGAAGCTTGTAGTGGCGTTAGATATTTGGAAAAGGGGTGAGGATATCTGTATTGATTATTGGATACCCCATTTGATAATTGAGCCCCCTCTTTACTTCAGTTATTCAGCCAAGCTCTTATGTTTCTTCTTTTAAGGCTCAGTTGAACATATTTCTCCCCTGACTTATGCATTATATTTTCTTCATAATAGAGAAGCCATAATGATGTTCCCAAAGTTACTGAGGTAAATATAGTTTATGAATAAAATTCAAAGTTTATATAATGGTATATAAAATGTCTCAAGTTGTTGAATTTATAATAAGGTAGTAAAGAGAGAAATAAGATTTTAAAAGTGACAATATTCAATAAACACATTATTTGAATTGCAAAAAAAAATTTTGGATGATTTTTTTTGGGTCACACCCCGCAGTTACTCCTGGCAATATGCTCAGAAATTGCTCCTGGCAGGCTCGGGGGATCATATGGGATGCTAGGATTCAAACCACCAACCTTCTGCATGCAAGGCAAAAGCCATACCTCCATGCTATCTCTCCAGCCCCAAGATGATCTATTTCTCAGATCAGGAAAACAGACCACATTAGAATGATCGCTTACCAGCATGGCTCTCAAATTATAGTTGGTTTTGATGACAGAGGGGGAAGTCAAGGTAGTGCCAAGATTAGACTGGCCTTTAATGCAGGGAAGGGCAGGCTTTTATTAAAGTCTTATGATTTGCATGAATTAAATCATTGATCTTCCCAACAACTCTCTAATGTCTTTACTGTTGAACCTCTCTGATTTTCAATGAGGAAACCTTAATGCGGGAGGTATGAATACCCCATTTCCAAAACCTCTGCTCCTCACCTTTTATTTATTTGGTTTTTTTTTTTTTGGGCCACGCCCAGTGGCACTCAGGGGTTACTCCTGGCTCTGGGCTCAGAAATCGCTCCTGGCAGGCTCAGAGATCCATATGGGATGTTGGGATTCAAACCACAGTCCTTCAGCATGCAAGGCAAGCACACTATATCTGTGCTATCTCTTTGGCCCCATGCTCCTAAACTTTTTAATCTGAAGTCAGTCCTCAAGAGATTTGTCATCTTTGCAGGGGACAATGAGCAGAACTAATCAGGGAGGGAAGCTACAGGATGGTATAACTTAATAAGATGCCAGAGGAAGAGACATTGTTAGGTCCTGCAGTGACCAGGAGGAAAACTGGACACAGGTGACTAGATTTGGCCACTGGGATGTCGGGTGGCCTTTTACAAAGCTATCTTTAGTAAACCAAATATCCAGGAAGAAGTACAAAATGAGAAAGTGGAGTGCTGTGTCATGAAAGAGAGAAACAGAACAGGGTAGCTGGGGTGGTGACAAAGGGCTAACTAAACACATACTTTGTATATGGGAGACCCACGTTCAATATTTGGTACCATGTGGTTCCCTGAGCACTGCAAAGGTGGTCCCCAGTATATCAGGGTGACCTGAAAACCAGAGTAAAAGAGAAACAAGACTATTTGAGACTGACATCAGTTTCAGTATTAGGTTTTATGTTTGTTTGTTTTTGGGTCACACCCAGCAGTGCACAGGGGTTACTCCTGACTCTAGATCAGAAATCGCTCCTGGCAGTGTTGGGGGACCAAATTGGATGCTGGGATTCGAACCAACGTCCTTCTGCATACAAGGCAAATGCCCTACCTCCATGCCATCTCTCTGGCCTAGCATAGTTTTTATTTTAAAAATGATAATGGGGTATCTGTGTCCATTGAAAGACCAGATAAAAGGAAGGAATTTTTATTTGGTGGTGCAGAATGAGAAGCAGAGCATCAGAGGGAAGATGCTGTGTGTTGAAAAGTTGTGAAGGAACAGGGAAAAAGAGAACTGGTGAGATAAGATAGTTCAGTGGATGGGAGAACATGTTTTGTGGAGCAATGTTTTATGTGATTACATCCCTGGAACTAGACTAAAAGTGACCCCCAAACATTGAGCTGGAAGTAGCCCATAAGCATCTGAGGATGTGTTCCAAAAAATCAGAAGAAGGGGGCCGGGTGGTGGCGCTGGAGATAAGGTGCCTGCGCTAACCTAGGATGGACCGAGGTTCGATCCTCCGGTTCCCCATATGGTCCCCCGTGCCTGCAAGGAGCGACTTCTGAGCGAATAGCCAGGAGTAACCTCTGAGCGTCACCGAGTGTGGCCCAAAAAACCAAAAAAAAAAAATCAAAAGAAAGGAAAAGAAGAGGGCCAGAAGTCAAGAAAATTGTGATGCGTGAGAAAGCCCCTTTCCTCTAGCCATCCTGGTTTCTTCTCATGTGAATTGTGGGCTTTGTGGTACTTTTTTTTTTTTTTTTTTGGGTCACACCAGGCTTTGCTCAGGGGTTACTCCTGGGTCTATGTTCAGAAATTGCTCCTGGCAGACTCAGGGGACCATATGGGATGCTGGGATTCAAACCACTGCCCTTCTGCATGCCAGGCAAACACCCTACCTCCATGCTATGTTTCCAACCCCTTGTGGTACTTTCATCTTGTTTCCCAGTAGCCATGGATGTCAGTTGCCTGGGCCATGAAGAGGGAAGCCTGTGGAGGGGCTGGACACACTGGATTTGGGCACTTGTCACTGCCATGGAATCCTGCTGATCCCTGCATTGTTCCCTCTCCTTAATCCCTTGGCCCTTTATTCCAAAGAAGGCGGGTTCATTGTGTTCTTTATGCCTGGGAGTCATAGGGAGGCTTTTCCAAAAAGCTTAGGCTGTGTCCAGTTGTGGGCCTCATTCCTGGTTCCATTTCTCTGCATGCTCTTTTAAGCTAAATAAGTGTAAACATTATTTTTATTTTTATTTATTTTATTATTGTTTTGGGGCCACCCCCAGTAATGCTCAGGGGTTACATCTGCCTATGTGCTCAGAAATCGCTCCTGGCTTGGGGGGCCCATATGGGATGGCGGGGATCAAACTGCGATCCATCCTAGACTAGGGTGGGCAAGGCAGATGTCTTACCATTTGCGCCACCGCTCCGGCCCCATTATTATTTTATTCTTATTATTGTTATTTTAAAAACTAAGGTCTCAGAAAGAGGATCATTATACCCTATTTCCTGAGCATACATATTAACAGTTAGTCCCCTGCCTCTTAGGGTACATTTCTCCTGACTAATCAGTCTCATGAAGGTCTAATTGTAATCTTTGCTTCTTCATGAAGTAAATAATCATTTTAAAAGAGGAAATGGAGGGAGCCGGAGAAATGGCACAGTGGTAGATTCGAATCCCAGCATCCCATATGATCCCCCCAAGCCTGCCTGGAATGATTTCTTTTTTTTTTTTTTGGCCACACCCGGTGATGCTCAGGGGTTACTCCTGGCTATTCGCTCAGAAGTCACTCCTGGCAGGCACGGGGGACCATATGGGGAACCGGGGGATCGAACCACGGTCCGTCCTAGGTTAGTGCAGGCAAGGCAGGCACCTTACCTCCAGCGTCACTGCCCGGCCCCCTGGAATGATTTCTGAGCGCAGAGTCAGGAGTAATCCCTGAGCACCTCTGGGTGTGACCCCCCAAAAACCAAAATAAATAAATAAAGAGGAAATGGAAATTTATCCTCTGTTTTATATCAGGGATTTATCCTCTCTAATTATTCTTGGGGAAAGGAAGGGATCAGAGTGCTCCCCAGTTATAGGATGAGGATCTTGCTGGTAAGTCTGTTTGTTCAAAGGCTAGTGTCTCCACTGGTGCTAGAGGCAGGTGAAACATTCATTCTACTTGTCCTCCAAGAGTTGGGCCTTGGTTTCCAGGGGGAGCTCTAGACTCATGGCTCCTCGAAGCAGAACCTTTCTGCATGTTCTCCCCCATAGTGAAGAACTGGGGCTCTTAGACAGGGTTTGGGGGTAGCATCCAGGAGATGGGCGGCAAGCATTTCCCTTGTCAGTCGAGACAAGTGCTTTACACTTGAGGAACAGAGGTTCCTTTCTCGATCCTAAAGATAATGCTGTGAGTCATTTTAGGAAGCCAACTTGGTTAGGAGTGGGGGTGATGAGTGGATGTACATTCTGAAACTGCTGAAGAGTTACTGCTCAAAATATGTCCTTTACCAGGAAAAACAAAACAACAAAAACACTCAACAGCTCTGGTGCTTCTTCCTCTCCATGTATTCACATTTATGTATCAGGCACCTTTTATGATGTTCTAGCATTTTGAGGGTTTTACTCATTTAATAGGAATCCTAGGGTAATATGTGAAGGGGTGCACAAAGTGGCTCTTTGGGGATCTGAATCATGGCCTTTGCATGCTCAGTACATGCTCAGTTTTTTCTTTTCTTTTTTGAAGGGGGGAGCCACAACCGGCAGTGCTCAAGGGCTACTCCTGGCCCTACGCTCAGAAATCATTCCTGGCAGGCTCAGGGGACCATATGGGATGCCAGGATTCAAACCACCTATCTTCTGCATGCAAAGCAAATGCCTTACCTCCATGATATCTCTCCAGCCCCAGTACATAGATTTTCTATTACTTGAACTATCTCCCCTTGCCCTTTATTTAAATTAGGGACTACATCCATTGACCCTAGGGAAAAGGGGGCACAGTAGGAGCCTAGGGTTGTGTCATCCAATTCCAGGCCTTACCCATGCAGGACATAATGTTCTATTCTGCCTCCGAACCACATTCCTGCCTTTGAAACATAGGTTACTTAGACACAGGGAATTCTACTGAGTGAAAAAAAAAAAAAGATTTAAAATTTGGGCAGTTGCAAAATAATTTATTTTCCTCCAAATATGATCCATGTGATACGGACTGTCAAAAGGAGCACATTAGGGTTCATGCATTTGGCCATAGTTCCTGGGGTCCACATGCTGGCTGGGGTTCAGAATATCCTGTCATACATGTTTGTTTGGTGTTTCGGATAGTCACATGCTTGCCTTCAGTTCCAGCCAGTTTTCATTAAAATCTCTATAGCATAGTCTCCTTCACAACTCGCCTCCTTCCGGAACTTTCCTCAAGCAAGATGGAGGCACTATGGCCCTCCACTGCCTGGGTTCCACTGTGCTTTCCAGCTCTTCTCCCTGGACCATCTACATATTTAGGCTGAACTTCCTTCCATGTGGCCTTCTGAATGAATGTTTTTCTGTGTATTTCGTGGGTAACTAGCCTGACTCCCTACAACCTCCTGCCCTTTCTCCTGGCTAGCCAGTCCCTCATGACGGACCGTGTCTAATTGTTGTGATCTTTGCGCCTTCTCCAAGCTGATGTCAGTATGTTTGTATCCCCTTTCAGACCGTGGCTCTCAGAATTGGTCACAGTTATGCTAGGGATAAAGTTTAACCTCCCAGGCAGAGTGGGACTGTGAGCTGGCTTCTTTGTTTGGTGACAAAGCACTCACTCTTTCTATTTGACCGGCATAGTCACCTGGAGAGGCAGACAAGGCCACCTCCTTGTTGAGGGAGGGAGGATTCTCATTCTGACTCTGGCCCAGGGTTTTCTTTCTTTTTTTGTTTTGTTTTTGGGGGTCATACCCAGTGACACTCAGGGGTTACTCCTGGCTGTGTGCTCAGAAACCGCTCCTGACTTGGGGGACCATATGGGACTCTGGGAGGATTGAACTGAAGTTCGAAGGCAAACACCCTACCGAATGTGCCACTGCTCTGGTCTCAGGGTTTTCTTTCTTTAGAAAGCCTAAGGTTTAGAATTCCTATACTCCCTCCGTATCTGTTTTATTTAAATGATCCCTAGGACCTTATAGACCTGTCTATGGTGCTCAAACCAATGACACAAGTCCTAGTATCGTATAAAGAATGCGGAATCTGTGCAGAGCAAGAAAGCATTCACTTTTTTTTTTAAATTTTTATTTTGACCAAAGTGGATTACAAATCTTTCACAGTAATATTTTAGATACATAGCGACACTGAATCAGGGGAATTCCTACCACCAATGTTGTCCTCCCTCCACCCCTGTTCCCAGCATCATCTCATATCCCCAACCTTTACCCTCTAGGCTGTTAGTATAAGTGGTCCCCTCTGTGTCTAGCATGTTGTAGATTGGGTATCAATTCTGTTGTCATTGGCTTTGGATTTGGTGTTTAAGTCTGATCATTTTTTTTTATTTCTACTTAATGTTCATACGACTATTTGATCTTGATAACCTTCATTATTTACCCCTCAATTTCTGAGACAGAACAAGATGGTTCAAGTTATGTGGTTTTGTTTGAAGGAAAGAAAAAAATGGGACAAAAATAAAAAAACAACAAAAACAAAACCAAAAGAAATTAATTTGTGTTTCTCTCTCTCTCTCTCTCTCTCTCTCTCTCTCTCTCTCTTTTTCTTGCACAGGCGAAGTAAATATTGGGGGACATTAGAAAGGGAATTCCCTTGGGAAAGCATTCACTTTTTAAGGCAGAATTATTGGTTCAGTGGTTAGTGCTAGGGCTAGAACTTGGGGGCAGTTTGATTTGTTTTTCTGCTAGCTTCGTCCTGAATCTGTTTTGTTTCTTTTTATCTATCCCAATTAGAATTTTTTGGGGGTGGGGTATATACTTGGTGATGCTCAGGAAACACTCCTGTAGTCTTAGGACCACATCTAGAGATTCTTTCAGAGTGGTGCTTAGGTGTCTAGCTTAGGAGGAGTTGGAGATAGTTCGAAGTATTAACCTAATGAGCTCTATCCCAGTCCTAGATTTTTGTTCAGTTTCCTGTGTCCACTCACTGGCAGATTATTCAGTGATGAGGGATCCGCCTCTTAGTCCTGGGAGCTTCTCTTCTCCTGACGTGGGTCACACAGCGGGCATGGCTGTTCCTTTTGACCTGCCAACTTCTAGGGTTACCCAAATGGACTCTAGGGGGGCCATAAACATGAAAAGGTCCTCTATCAAAGTAAAACAAATATGTCCCATGTGATGCATCTAAGATTACTAGATTGGTAGATGAAGGCAAAGTGACGTTCATAAAATCTGGAGGCATTCAAATGCAGATGCTGTCCCGTAATAGGATAGATCTACAACTTGGGTCCTTCCCCAAATTTTCATAATACTGTCATTGGATGCGGTATTACCATGTACCAAGCATGGAGTCTAGGGGAATAAGGAGAGCATATGGGCAGATGTTCTTGGGCATACCCCTGGCACTCCTCTGTTAGTTTTAGATGAGGGTAGTGCCCCATAACCTCTATCCAGGAGCCATTTCTGTGCAACAGCTGAATTCTAGAGCCTATAGTATGCCCACTGTCTCTTTGGGGGGCATGGGAAAAGAATGACCCCATTTCTAATTTCTGTTGGTGTCATGTGTTGAGGTTTTCAATACCTCAATGTTCAGTACAAGCATCTTCCATGTTATTTCTGAGTCTGGATTCTTTTGGGATTCAACTCTCCCTCCTTGACTAGAGTTGAACTTTGAGAATCTATATTTTATTTGGCCTCTACTAAACTTGGGTCAACTGAGTGAGCATCAGCTTCCAGATACAGAAAAGAAAATGAACAGTTATCTGTCCTATAATTTCCCCTTTCATTGGTGGAGCCATTTGTTTTGGGTTTGGGGCCAGCTAATTTTAAGAGCTGGAATTTCTTATTGGTGTATCCATATATTGAGTGAAATTTTCTGTTTTTTTTTGTTTGTTTGTTTGTTTTGTTTTGGTTTTTGGGCCACACCTGGTGATGCTCAGGGGTTACACCTGGCCATGTGCTTAGAAACCTCTCCTGGCTTGGGGGACCATATGGGACACCAGGAGATTGGACCTCACATGCAAGGCAAATGTCTTATTGCTTGTGCCACCACTCTGGCCCCAGAGTGAAAGTTTCTTTGTGTTTCTTTGACTGTACATACTACCACAGAGTTCTGGTCTTGACTACTAAAACCTTGACCTGAGCGTGTGAACCTCAAAGAAGAGCTGGCATTACTGTGCTGTGATCTAAGATACTGACCCTATTCACATGAGCCATAGGTACTTCTTCACAGCTCTGGCATGTTTGAGTATACAACTCAACTGTCCCATTGAACATTTTCTTTTTCCATATTAAATAGTTGCTTTTTAAATGTGGAACTATCAGAAAAATAATGAGAATTGAATCCAAGGATGCTCCAAACTAAGAGAAGAGCAATGACAGACACGGAAAGCATGGGGCTGAGTGTGCTGGGAATGGGCTGAGGTAAAGGGCAGTGTCCCAGAGGAGCTTGTGTGCAGTGAATGTCCTGGGTGTTCAGTTCAGAGCAAACACTGAACCTTTGTGCTCAAGTTGGTCTAAATGGAGAATGTCCATTTGCTTTGTACCAAGCATTGGCATGGAGCATCTTTACCTATGAAACTACTGCCTAGCAACGTCCTTGAGGTCAAAGACTGGAAGGAAGAAAAGAAGGGAGGGAGGGAGGGAGGGGAGAAAGGAAGGAAGGAAGGAAGGAGGGAAGGAGGGAAGGAGGGAAGAGACAGCCTTCGAGAAAAAGTAATGCTGCTTAACAATGGAACTGGGAACCCCACTTTTTGAAGTTTGACTTCAATGAATATTGGGGAGAAAGGTGTGAAAGTAGGTATGTTATAGCCTGTTCATTGGTTTGCACAGAGATATCTGGAGTGGCAGTAGATGAGAAAAAGGAAGGGAAGACGGTTTCAGATGAAAATCTTCTTGATTCCTGTTTGAGGCTATGGTAGTCCCCTGTTCTTTCATCATTTGAAATATTCTCCTCTCCCCCCACACACACCTCTCCCACTTTGGGGAGGGGAGAGTACCACACCCGATGATGCTCAGGGGTTACTCCTGGCTATGTGCTCAGATATCACTCCTGGGTTAGGGGACCATAGGGGACACTAGGGATCGAACTGTGGTCTGTCCTAAGTTAGCAAATGCAAGGCAAATGCCCTACCACTTGCACCACCACTCTGGCCCCCTCTCACACCTTTTTTTTTGTTTGTTTGGTTTTTTTTTTTGTTTTTGTTTTTGGATCATACCCGGCAGTGCTCAGGGGTTACTCCTGGCTCCATGCTCAGAAATTGCTCCTGGCAGGCACGGGGGACCATATGGGGCACCGGGATTCGAACCGATGACCTTTTGCATGAAAGGCAAACGCCTTACCTCCATGCTATCTCCCGGGCCCCCCTCTCACACTTTTTAACATGTATGTCTTTCTACTGGAATGTAAACTTTTCGGACTCTTGCCTGTGAGTCATTTGAGTGAGGGTCAGAAGATGAAGAGAAGAGTTAAAGAAAGCATCCTAGACACAAGCAGGGAAACTTGCAGTTACTGACACTGATTTTACTCAGAAGATCTGGAGTCGTTTTATTTTTAGCAGTTAGAGACAGCAACCTAAGACTGGTTCAGGTAAAATGGGAAACTGGGAGACACTGTTGTGATAACGTTCTGGAGCCATTTGCTTCCTGCTTTGATAGACTAATTTTGGAGTTTGAGCAGAGGCTAGATGAGAAAGACGCATTTTGTTTGTGAGTAGATTTGAATACCCCTGAGTGCCAGCAGAACACAACAACAGTTCTGGTACAGAAGTGTAAATTCTCCTATGCTGGGCATTTTACCAGATTTCCCTTCTACTTGAGTAATGGCCCCATTAAGGCAGTGAGCAGGAACTTTATGTTCAGATCTGTTGTTGAGATAGTTTTTTAAGCTCTGTTTCTGTCTTTATCTTGTGTCCCTTTTATTTTTTAATTTTTTAAGTAGTATCTTTAAGCCCCATGATTCAAACATGTTTGTAGTTGGTGTTCAGTTATAAGAAAGAACACCCCTTTGTGTCCCCTTTTAAGGATTTTGAAAAAGAAACTTCTCAAATCTCAGTGTCAGCAAGGGTTTGGCTGCTTCATAACAGCCAGCAGGCCTTTTTTGTTTATTTTTGGGGCCACACCCAGCAGTATTCCAGGGTTATTCTTTTTTTTTTTTTGGGGGGTCACACCCGGCAGTGCTCAGGGGTTACTCCTGGCTCCATGCTCAGAAATTGCTCCTGGCAGGCATGGGGGACCATATGGGGCACCGGGATTTGAACTGATGACCTTTTGCATGAAAGGCAAACGCCCTACCTCCATGCTATCTCCCGGGCCCCTCCAGGGTTATTCTTACTCTGCATTCAGAAGATTATATTGGGGTGTTAGGGATTGAAGCCTGCTGAATTGCATGCAAGGCAAATGCCCTACCTGCTGTACTATCACTCTGACTTTTTATTTATTTATTTTATTTTATTTTAAAAATATTTTATTGAAACCATTGTGATTTACAAAGTTCTTCTTAGTTGGGTTTCAGACATACAATATTTCAAGCCTAATCTACCAGCAGTGTTGACCTGCCTCCACCAATGTTCGCAGAGTGCATCCCATGCCACCACCCCCTGCACCTCAGCCTGCCAGCAAATGGGCCCATTTTAAGCCTTGATTATTAAAGTTTGAGTCTCATGATTTTATTGGTCTTGACTTTGGCTTGGGTATTCAGTTCTGTCCTTTTTTTTTTTTTTTAATAAAAGCTTTAAAAATAGTGTATTAACTCCTTTCCAAGCACATAGCCTTCTGACCATTATGCACAGTATTACGAATTAAATAAAAATTAAATATTTTAATATTAGAGTACTTTTATATAGGATTCAAGATAAAGTGGAATTTAAAAGCAAATGTGTGCCACTTATGGGTGAGGTGAGGCTCAGAAAAATTAGATTCACTTTTCTTTGTCCAAAATATAAAATGCTATAAAATACAAGGATTTCTTCCTAATAATCTTGGTATTAGTAACAGTATGATTATTAGATATCTTCAATATTATTTTCATTACAAAAATGTGTACACATAAAAGTCGTATAGTATAATCCAGAGACAAAACAAGAGCATCCTTAAAACCTAAAGTCAGATTGACTATTTATGATAATCTATCATTTTTTCAGTATTTTTTGCTATAAATATGCACCCAGTTTCCCAAGGAGTCAAACATACATGAAACACTTTACTCTGAATACTAAGAATGCTTTTCAGTTACTTCTTTGGGACTAAAATCCTAGTCTAAGGAGAATAACTCTAATTTTCATTCAGTCAAACTCATTTATTTTCAAATTTATTTTCAATGCTTGCAAATGTCGTGACTGCCAGTTTATTTATAACCTCTGACAATATCAGGATTGGGAGGAAGCAATGTGAGTTCAAAACTTAAACCTGATTCTGATCCCAGGTGTTTCACTCCTCCAAAATCAATGTAGAATCATTGCTGGAATAATTCAGAGATCATCAAAGTTGCACCAAAACTGGGGAGAGGATCTAAACACAGGAGCTGCAGCTCCTTGCCACAAAACCTTTGGATCTTCTTCCTGCAGAATTTTTCTAAAGCAGTCTGTCATGCCATTGGAAGTAGTCTGGTCAGGCCTGACAGCCACCTGTAATCGAGTTTTAGGGGTCACTAAGGATTCCATAGACTTCTAGGGCTAATGTGACCATCTTCATGCATAAAGGAAGCCTTCCTTTGAGCATAACAGGGGAAGTAGATGGCAGAGAAAGGAATGTCACAGGAAGCAAACCTTGGCACCCTTATAGTTTCTTTTTTTTTGTTTTGTTTTTTGGACCACTCCCGGTAGTGCTCAGGGGTTATTCCTGGCTATGCACTCAAAAGTCGCTCCTGGCTTGGGGGGGACCGTATGGAAAACCGGGGGATCGGACCGAGGTCCATCCTAGGCTAGCGCAGGCCAGGCAGGCACCTTACCTCCAGCGCCACCGCCTGGCCCCCACCCTTATAGTTTCTAAATAACCCTAGATCCTATAAGACAGAATATGCACTGACCGTGGACCAGTTAGTGATTTTCTGCTGCAAGTGGAATAGAATAATATATTTACATAATTTATCTAAATCCATAATACATTTTAAATACATAAATTTATCCTTCACAAAATCATTCAGTATAAGTTTTGTTTTTGGGTCACACCCAGTGATGCTCAGGGGTTACTTCTGGCTCTGCACTCAGAAATTGCTCCTGGCTTGGGGGACCATATGGGATGCTGGGGATTGAACCCATGTCCGTCCTGGGTCAGCTGCATGCAAGGCAAACACCCTACCACTGTGCCACTACTCCGGCCTTCTTTTTCCATTTTTTGATGGGGATTTTAGATTTTGTGGAGTGAATCTTTGTGAGTATTTTGTATACCCTAGATAGTAAACCTTTATCTGAGGTGTTAAGTGCAACTATTTTTTCTCACTCAGCTGTCTTTTAATTTTAGCATGTGTTTCTTTTGATGTAAAAAAAAAACTTCATAGTTTGATATAGTCCCATTTATTCTGATTTGATTCTGTAGTCCTTGCCATTGGCATCTTATCATTGAAGACTTCTTTGAGATCTAAATCTTGGTGTGTTCTGACTATGTTTTCCTCAGTAAACTTTATGGCTTTAATCTCAAGATCTTTGATTCACTTTGAAATGACTTTTGTGTAAAGAAAAATCTGATCTAGGTCTGCTTTTCCTCTTAAAATGTTTAGACCTTCAGGGTTTGAGTTTTGGAAAGGGATAATATTCAGAGTTGTTTTGTATGTAGTTTACTATAATACCTGTGCTTATGGTTTGGTGGAAAAATTGGTATTCGAACAGGAACTTCTAGAAAGGGAATATAGTTTGGGGGAAAAAAAGTTAATTTTTAATTAATTTTATTGTCTTTTTCCATTATTGTTTTCATGATTGCTTTCCCAAAGGTTCATTGTTAATATTATTCAATGTGTCCCAGGCCATCAATTTTATACCTGGACAGCTGTAAATAGTACAGCACACCCCCTTTCTATCCACCACTATTAACTCTCCTCTGTCTCTCATTTCAAGGAACTTGTGTTGGTTATTTTTGTGCATATCTTGCTGATCTTCCATCTGTGAGTTAGATCATACAGGCATACCTTCAGGTTTCTGCTCATATTATCTGAGATGGCAAAACTTCATTTTTGGAGGGTGAGTGGAAACACACCTAGCAGTACTCCTCCTGGCTTACTCCTGGCTCTGTGCTCAGGGATTACACCTTGCATTGCTTGGGCATCATATGTGGTGCTAGGAATTGATCTAGGGTTCAGCTGAGTACAAGGCAAATAACTTAGCTGTTGTACTCCACTCACTATGCTATCTGTCTGGCTCTGATTTTATTTGTTTTTAAATAGCTGAGCAGTGTCCATTGTCTGTATAGACCATGTTATTTGTCAGTGTGCACGTACATTGTTTCTGGAATAGTCTGAGATTCTTTTTTCCCACCATGACAAGGGCCAATTTTCACCCCAGTGAGGTAACAAGTCCCATCCTCTTGGAGAATATGTGTTCATACATACGCCTATATTGCTTTATTTATTTAGATGTTATTTGTTGGAACAAGCATTTATTATTGTAGAAATCATAAAGTGAGAATTTAGATCGAGTAGCAGCTGGAAAGGTTTGTGCTGCCTTTGACCTAGAGGTGATTTTGGATTTGTACTTTGGCCTATTGTGAGAGGGAGGGAGAAGAACTGATGTGAAGTCTGCAGGGCACCATCCAGCTCGGGCAGGGAGGGGTGAAGTGGGAGTGGAAGAATTCTTAGGGGTCAGGAAGGGCAGGATATTGAAAAGCGGCCAGGGAGGTGATTAGTCAGATCAGGTGCCCAGAAGTTACTTTTTCTAGCATTTTCTTCTCCCTTTGATTGTATTTGGCAAGGGCTGGGTGTTGTGGCGCTTGTTGAGAAGATTCCAGTAGGTATTCTTAGTGGTTGCACAAAGCAGTTTGCACAAAAATGGTTACAAGGCACCAGTGTGAGGGATTTTGAGGTGCTTAGGAGAGAAGCCTGGGCATATGAGAAATGGGTGAGAACCGGACAGAAAGTCTAGGAAAGTTGTTTGGAGATGTCAAATAAAATAGATGTTGAAGGGGCTGGAGTGGAAGTGCAGTGGTAGGGCATTGCCTTGCACTCAGCTGACCTAGGACTGACCATGGTTTGATCCCTGGCATCCCATATGGTCCCCAAGCCAGAAGCGATTTCTGAGCACATAGCCAGGAGTAACCCCTGAACATCACCGATGTGGCTCCAAAACCCAAAACCAAAAAACCAAAGAAAGAAAAAAAAAGATTTTGAAGTAGAACAGTAAAGAAAGTGATGTTGGGCCTGGAGAAATAGTACAACATATAAGGCACTTACTTACATATGGCCAACCCAAGTTTGATCTCTGCCACCACATACAGTCCCCCAAGACACCTGTCAGGACAGATCCCTGAATACAGAGCTAGAAGTAAGCCCTGAGCACCGCTGTGCTTTGCAGTGGCCCCAAAACTGAACCCAAAAAGTAAGGGAAAAAAATGTTTGCTGACAATTATTTGGGAGAGTGGATTTCGAACATTAATTAGAATGGGTGAAATATTCAGGAAGTGTTCATCATAGGAGGGTAAGATCAAGTAATATTTGTGTATTTTGCTGTTATTGAAGGAGGACAGATTATTGTTTTCTTGGTGTTCAGGAACTAAAATTTCAGATGAAAGTAATGGACACATTTTATTGGTCAAAGCATATTTTTTGTTTGTTTTTTGTTTTGAGGCCACACCCGGTGACACTCAGTCAATGGTTACTCCTGAATCTGCACTCAGAAATTGCTCCTGGCTTGGGGGACCATATGGGACGCTGGGGGAGCTAACTTCGGTCCTTGGTTAGTCCTAGGTTAGCACGCGCAATGCAGACACCTTACTGCTTGTGCCACTGCTTCGGCCCTTGGTCAAAGCATATTTTAACTGCACTCAGCAATTTATTTCAATTGATTTAAAATTGTACCTACCAGCCAATTCAAAAACTCCCCTTCTAGATTATCAGAAGTAAATAATAGAATCCTGGACTGTGGCAAACTCAGTGCGCCAGGGTCTACTGTGTAGGCAGGGAGCAGCTAGGACACAAGGAGAATGAAAACCTTAACAGAAAAGCAGGGTAAGAGGGAAAAAAGGAATATAATATTACTAAGTTGAGGTGTTTTCTGATAACCTTGATTGATTTTAATTGTTTATGTTAGTTACTGTGCTTTACAATTGTACTCTACTCTCAATGATAGGGATTCTTGTATACAACAATTCAACATTTGTCCTCCATTTGTCCCAAATCCTTCTCCCCTGAACCCCATCCCTACCTCAACTCCTTTCTCTAACCCCAGTCCTCTCCCCCAAATCTCTTCACCAATGTGAGCTCCATTCCATAGGCCTTTTCCTACTATGCTTCTTTATATCCCACATAAGGGAAAGATCATTCTTTGTTTGACCCCTCTCTTCCTGAGTGGCTTCCCTTGACATGATCCCTTTCTGTACTATCTGCATAGTGGCAGATTGCATGCTTTCAGATTTTTTTATAGCCAAATAGTTATTCCATTGTGTGTATTTATATCAGTTTCTTTATCTAGTCATCTATTGTTGAACTCTTGTGTGGTTTCCAAATCTTGGCTATTGGAAACAATGCTGCCATGAATACATGTGTTTAATGAGTGCAGATGTCTTTACTGAATAGAGTTGAGATCCCTTGGGATGGGTGTCCAAAAATGTGATTACTGGGTCAAATGGAAGGTCAATTTTAGTTTTTTGGAGGCATGTCCAAATTGCTTTCCAAAAGGAATGAACCTATTAATAGTCAAAGCAGATAAACCCCAGGGCTTCACACATGCAAGGCAAGTGCTTGACCACTGGACCCCACTAAGTTTTATCCTTGTTTTTAATAGCTTTTTTAGGAAAGCACAAGATTTCTATGCCCTGGGGTAAATAGTGCTAGAGTCCACAACTAAGAAACAATCAAAATAGTTTTTTTCTTTTAGATTTTATAATTTTTTTTTATCACACCCAGTAGTGTTTAGGGGTTACTCCTGTTTCTGCACTCAGAAATTGCTCCTGGCAGGCATGAGGGACCATATGGGATGCTGGGATTTGAACCACCGTCCATTCTGAATCGACTGCATGCAAGGCAGATGCCCTACTGCTGTGCTATCTTTTTGGCCCCTAAAATTTTATTTATGTATTTATTTATGAATGTATTTATTTATTTAGGTTTTTGGATCACACCGGCAGCACTCAGGAATTACTCCTGGCTCTAGGCTCAGAAATTTCTCCTGGCAGGCGCAGGAGACCATATGGGATGCCAGGATTTGAACCACCGTCCTTTTGCATGCAAGGCACCACTACCTTTATGCTATCTCTTTGGTTCCAAGATTTTATTTTTTACTAAAATTTTTCTTAAATAAATACACATTCCTAAATTTGAAGTTCTGTATAGCTGATTGAGTGCAGAAAGTTTACTTATTTGAAACACTTTAGTATTTTTATATAGAAAAATGCTTGTTTCTCTACTGGATGGAAACCCTCAGTTAACAACTAACAATGTCATGATATGAATGCACACCTAGTTTGTAGGGTGTATTTTTGTTGTTATTGTTGGGATGAATGGTCCTGAGATTTATGTTTGCTTATTGTTTCTTTTGTTGTTTTATCTTTTAGTGGGTTAGAGCTTCTAGCTCCCTGATATACTGAAGGGTAGAGTTAGGGTCTGACCCAGTTTTTGGATCATCTGACTCTAGTACTTGATATTTTTTGTTGTTCTTCTTTTCATCACTACCTTGATGGGAATAGTTGACAGAGAAGGCCATTTCCCTCTGCTTTCCAAAGAGGGTATTTCTAGTTAGATCTAGTCTCTGTATTTTGAGACATGGCACTCAATCTGTCAGACACAATTTTGAACAAGGGAATCAGATATGCTTTTATAACTCCTCCAACATAAATTTCTATCTCTACTTTTTGGAAATGAAGGAAAAGAATTTGGGGGGTGGGGACAATTTCCACTGATTGACTAAATCATTTGAGCAACTTTGGGCCTACCTAGTGCAATCCTGGACTTTAGTCTCTCTGCTGTCAGGATGGGAAAATGTCAGACAGATGAGGTAACCCATGTGTGGATGGGTGGAACAAGGTTCCTTGTAGAGATCAGACCCTTCCTACCATGTTTATACTGTATTTCATCGTATGATCTTTTTTTTTTTTTCCCATCGTATGATCTTTAAACCCCATTTTAAAAGTAATACTTGCACAATTGGTTTTTAAAAAAGCTTTACACAGAGCTATATTTTATTTTAAAAAACATGTTTTAGAATGTTTTGGCAAAAAAAAGTTTGCTTAAAATCTGCAATACTTATGCAGTGAAATATGATATCTTTAGATTTATTGAAATGCATCTTCTAATTGAAATGAATTTGGCTCAACCATTAGAGGTTGCTTTCCATAGTCAATATTCTTAAGAATATTACTTTGGGGCCAGAGCAATAGTACAGTAGTAGAGTATTTGCCTTGCATGCAACTGACCCTGGAAGGACCTGGGTTCAATTCCTAGCATCCCCTATGGTTCCTCAAGCCTGCCAGGAGCAATTTTTGAGTGCAGAGTCAGGAATAACCCCTGAGCGCTGCCGGATACGACCCAAAAACCAAACCAAAAAGAAAAAAAAAAGAATATTACTTTCTCATTGCCCAGTCTATTTAATCTGTAAATGAATATGTAAAAAGTTTATGTAAAGAAAACTTTCTGTCCACCAGAAGACTCTGGTGTGAAAATATAGTCTTCCTTTAATGGTTTTCCACAGTTTATTATTTGCTGTTTTCTAAAGTCACTGTGTAAGTGGAGATGTTACATGGGCTGAGGGAGATAGGGGAGGAATGTTACTTAGGAATATTTAACCAAGGAATGACAGGAGTGGCAGCTTCTTTGTGCTCCCTAGAGACAATATCCAGCTCTACTCTGCTTCCATATTCCCACAGTCAGCTGTCCATGTGAGCTAGGCTGGCAGAAAATCAAAAGATGCTTTTTACGGAGTGGAGATGCCAAGGGACAGGAAATTATCTGACGTCAGGCACTAGCTGTCTGTTATGCCTGTAACTGCCTTGATAAACAAATCTCCAGGTTTTGAGTATGTGTGTTGACGAAGTGAACAAGCCTCACCAATTTTTTTTTTTCAGGAATATTGTATGGTGTTCATTATCTTTATTCTATTCTATTTTATTTTTTTGGTTTTGGGGTCACATCCAGTAGTTTATTTCTGGCTCTATGCTCAGAAATCACTCCTGGCAGGTTCAGGGGACCATATGGGATGCCGGGATTCGAACCACCATCCTTCTGCATGCAAGGTAAACGCCTTAACTCCATGCTATCTCTCTGGTCCCTGGTGTTCATTATCTTAATACAAAAAGATAGCTGCATTAAATATCCATTTGTAATTGTAGTTGAGTAAATCTCTGCTTTCATACATGACTTATCTTGCCAAAATTTGAGCCCTTTTTACTTACTGAGAAGGGAAACAAAATCAGACTGTTTTTTTTTCTAAATGGCATAAATGCGATCCTGCCCCATGGTCAAGCTTCTATTCCTTCTATAAATGAGTGATTAATTCCTCTTGGAGAGGGGGCCCTGGGGCAGTCCAGGGGGGTACTTAGTTAGCATTGTGCAATTGGAGGCCATTGCAAAGGCAACTTTTGATGTGTTTGCTTTTAAAAGGGAAAAATTTTAGGGGATAACTAGGGAACTAGGCTTGGTACCCTCTGGTTTAGCTCCAATTGGATGAATTGGAATATAGAGTTGTGTTTTTCCTTTTTTTGGGGGGGAGGGTCACACCCGGTGGTTCTCAGCGGTTACTCCTGGCTCTGTGCTCAGAAATCGCTCCTGGCAGGCACGGGAGGACCATATGGGATGCTGGGATTCGAACCACCATCTCTTCTGGATTGGCTGTGTGTAATGCAAACGCCCCACCACTGTGCTATCTCTCTGGCCCCTGGAATATAGAGTTTTATACCAACTTCATGGATAATAGAAACTTGTTTCCACTTTAGCAAGTAGAAAAGTTTGTCATGGTTGTTCATGGACATGGGAAAAAAAAACAAGATCTTACACAAGTCTGTTTTAATATTTATCGCTGGTTTTCACAGTTGGGTTATTTTATTTTAGTTTAATGTTTTGAGGCCATGCCTAGCTTCTTGCTCAGGTCTTAGTCCTGGTTCTGTGTTCAGGGCTTTCTCTTGGTTCTGAATATCTCAGAGATGAATCCTGGCAGTGTAGGGACCATTTGTGGTGCTGTTTCCAGACCAGTGTCTTTCTTCTATATGTTGTCTTTGGCCACTGCTGGGTGATGTTAAAGTCAGCTGTCCAGTCCAGATAACCTGTCCATCCTGACCCTATGACCTAGTATATTCTTTATTTTTGATTTTTGGGCCACACCCAGTGACACTCAGAGGTTACTCTTGGCTATGTGCTCAGAAATTACTCTTGGCTTAGGGGATCGCACTGTGGTTCATCCTAGGTTAGCCCGTGCAAGGCAAACACCCTACTTCTTGCACCACCACTCCAGCCCCTGGTGTATTATTTCTTTCTTGGAAAGAAGTAGAACCTACACTACAGGCTAGGAACCTGAAGCGCAGTGACTTTCAACCTGTTTGTGCCTGTGAACTGGTATGCCCCAGCAGCTGAAAACCTCTGACCTAGTGCAGGGCTTTCAACACTTTTACAAATAAGGACTGCTTTTCACTTGAGAAACTTTTATGTGACCTCAGGTATTTAGGTATGTAAAGTAGGTATGCAGGTCGGTTACTGATATATAAATTTAAAAAGTTTTAAAAACACGCTTTTTTATTAAAAAAAAAAATGACCGCACCCCATTTGAGATCATGACCCACAATTCTGTGTAACTGAAGTGTCTTGCTGCCTATTGTGATTCTTTTGACAAGATTAGGCATGTTCAGGGTGGTATGGCCTTAGACCTAATTTGATTCTTTTGACAACTAATCTAATTATGTTTTATAAAGACAGACATTTCTTATCTTTGTTTTTTTTAAGGGCACACCTGGCTGTGCTTAGGAATTATTCTTGGCTCTGTACTCAGGAATTACTCCTGGTGGATCTCTGGGAACAATATGTGGTGCCTGGGATGGGACATAGGTCAGCCAAGTGCAATGCATATATCCTTCCCTATCCTCTGTACTATCCCTCCAGCCCCAGAAAAGGAAATATTTCTACCTTTCATTTCCATTTCCAACAATGACCCTTGATTCTCATGAGTTCCTCCTATGGCCATGTCTACGTGTTGATAATATATCACTTTATCTTTCTTGTGGTGATTAAAAAAATATGATATCTAATCTGTCTTCTTCTCACCTGTGTTTTTCTGCTCAATACTTCTGATTGAATTACCTCATTAGGAACTCAAAGGAAAAGGAATAGTTTAAGAACTTGAACATGGGATTTTTGTTTTTTTGTTTTGTTTTGTTTTGTTTTTGAGAGGGGGCTTTGCTAGGAATCACACATGCAAAATAAAGTTCTATCATTGAGCCACATTTCTGGATTCTGAACATCTTTTTTTTTTTTTTTTGTTCTTTGGGCAGACTGTCAGTAATTAGGACTGATATCTGACTCTGAATTGGGGGACCATATGTGATATTGGGGATTAATATGGATCAGTGACATGCAAGGCAAGCTTATTACTTGCTATACTATTGCTCAAGCCTTTGAACATGTGTCTTTTAACAGTATTTTATGTTATTTTATTTACTTATTCATTTATTTTTTTAAAGACTTAAAGATGATTTTTTAAATTTTTTTAATTATGAGAACAAAGATGCAAAGAAAGAGGACAAGGTAAAGTTACAGTGGAAGGACAATCACCCATAAACAGAATTCTCAGTAGTCCCATCGATGATATCCCAGCCTTGAACTTTTAGCCAAAGAACATTAAGAAAAGCAAAACAGAACCCATGTACAATTACTTTGTCCCTCAAGTTCCCAGACTGTAGTACATACTATTTCTTAGCAGCACACAATATAATCTAAAGACATAGGACTTACGTAACTCCTTAAACATTAAAGACAAAGTACATTTTTATATTTCCATGCCCATGCATATTAGTTTAAGTTAACCTCAAAAGTTTCAGTGGGTTGTTTTTCTTAAGGATTAGAGTCAAAGGAGCATAGTAAAAATGGTGTTAGAGTGGCAATTATTGTTTGCATAGGCCCACCAAAATATGAGGGACATGGAAAGAAAAACCTTGGCCTAAATACAAGGAGACCCTACACCTGAAGTTTCCTGGCATAAGACCAACTCTAGGCTCCAGGCAATCCAAGTCATTGTCTGTAGTGCCAATACACCTTTATTTTTCACATAGTCTCTGTTGTTGGTACCATGTTTCTGTATTAAAGATCCTGGAATCTGCATATCCCATATTGCAGTCAGGATGGTGCAGAGCATCCTCTTGTTTCACCTCACACTTAAGTGGCAATAGAGAGAACCCTGTCCTGTAGAGCAGGTCATTGTTGTTGTCAAGTCTTCTCAGTGTTAAGGGAAGTCTCTTTTGAGCAGGTTGATGTCAGAGCGTTGGTAGTGTCTTCCCTGGTAGAGGATTGCTTCCAGATGTTGCTATAAAAAAACCTTGGATGTTTCGTAGATAGCTTGCCTGATTCAGGCATGAATGGAGGATGCCCATTTTCTGAGACCTGTGCCAGGTCATTATATCAATGTTCAGGGTGTAAGGTCCCATTGCACTATGAGATTTGTGTGTTACTACCTCTATTAGATAAGAACTTATCTGTATGTATAGTATTTTCCCATTTTAATGTATCTATGCAAACAAGGATCAATGCCATGTTGCGTTATCGGCGCATATGGAGGCCATAGGAACAAGTCCAACAATCCCCATGACACATTTCAATCATAAGCATTAAACTGAGGGACTCTTCCACCAACATTCCTTATTGGACAGCTCAAAAAGAAAAGACAAGATAAAAAGTGAATAGAAACGTCACGGTAGAAGAATATATATAGAGTTATAGCTGTTAAAGAAAATGCACGTGGGTCGGGCAGTGCACTGGAGGTAAGGTGCCTGCCTTGCCTGCGCTAACCTAGGACAGACCGCGGTTCGATCCCCCGGTTCCCCATATGGTCCCCCGTGCCTGCCAGGAGCGACTTCTGAGCAAATAGCCAGGAGTAACCCCTG
>PVKC010013119.1:0-23220 GCA_004027635.1 Crocidura indochinensis
AAATTGCTCCTGGCAGGCACGGGGGACCATATGGGGCACCGGGATTCGAACCGATGACCTTTTGCATGAAAGGCAAACGCCTTACCTCCATGCTATCTCCCGGGCCCCTTATTTTTTTAATTGTTTTAATTTTTATTGTAACACTGTGATTTATCAAATTGTTCATAATATAGTTGTTTCAGACATATAATGTTCAGGCCTGTCCCACCGCCAGTGTGACCTTTCCAGCAGTGTCTCCATTTCCCATCCACCATCTTAGCCTGCAAAAGGCAAAAAACTTGACTTCATATTATTTGTTACAACACAAATTAAAATAGAATTATCAAAACAGATCAATAAGTGTTAGTTTAGAATAATTTTTATATATCTTAATGGTCTTGCTTTAGTCATTGTCTAAGTATTAATTGGGCTGTCGTTGTTACTAGTTGAGTTTTTTATGTTACCATTTAATAAATTTTAGATTGACGGAGCTTGGTGATCTTCTATGTAACTTTCCTATCAAATTTTCTGTGACACTACTGGGCTGACACTAATATGAAATTTGGGGTGTCCATTGATGGCAAGTGGCCACATAGTTCAGGATCTATAAATTTGGAATCTATTTGGTGGCTTGGCAGTTTGTTAAGGTTAAGTTGGAGATCTGGGTCATTTCTACCAGGGTATTGGGTGTGGCAGTGTGCTGCTGTGGCTTCAAGCAGAAAGGAAAGTCTGTCTCCACCCATTCTAAGAATGTTCCAGAGGTATCAGTCTGGACCAGACTACTTGGGAAGAAATGAAAGTGCCTATCATTTCCTTTGGGAACTTAGTAGAAGAGCTGGGCCATTTTTCTGCTGAGTTAAAAAAAAATTTTTGGAAACTTTTAAAATTTCTGTCCTAAATAAAATAAAGACATTAATTGTAATAATAGCCATAGACAATAGAGATGAGGGCTGGAAGGACCGGCTCACAATATGAAGCTCACCACAAAGAGTGCTGAGTGCAGTTAAAGAAATGACTACACTGACAACTATCATAACAATGTTAATGAGAGAATTAGAATGCCTGTCTCAAATAAAGGCAGTGGTTGGGAAGGAGAGGGGAGGCATTGGTGATGGGAATGTTGCTCTGATGAGGTGGGGGCTTTTTCTGTTTATGATGACTGAAACCCAACTACAATCACATCTGTAATCAAGGTGCTTAAATAAAGATATTATAAAAAATAAATTAAAATAATAAAATTTCTGTCCTTAAACTATATAACAGATTTATTTTTGGTTTTTGGGTCACACCCGGCAGAGCTTAGGGGTTACTCCTGGCTCTCCACTCAGAAATCACTCCTGGCAGGTATAGGAACCATATGAGATGCCAGGTTTTGAACTACCATCTGTTCTGAATTGACTCTGTGCAAGGCAAATGCCCTACTGCTGTGCTACTTCTCTGGCCCTCTATAACAGATTTATGACTGTGATCAAATTCATATTCACTTCTTTCAGATAATGTTGCATTCTCTATCTGATGCTAACCATTTGAGTCCAGTCAAAGCTGGGTGGTTAAGGCTTTATTATATAAAGTGGCTGATATTTGAGTCTAATATATATTTTTAAATATATATATATATATATATATATATATATATATATATATTGGTTTTTGGGTCACATCCGGCAGTGCTCAGGGGTTACTCCTGGCTCCATGCTCAGAAATTGCTCCTGGCAGGCATGGGGGACCATATGGTGCACCGGGATTCGAACTGATGACCTTTTGCATGAAAGGCAAACGCCTTACCTCCATGCTACCTCCCGGGCCCCTTAAATATATTTTTAAAGCAGCTTTTCTCTCCCCACATTTAATCGTTTTCACAAAAGCACAATGCTTGCATCACTGAGCACTTTCTTTAGAAATCTACAATGAAAATATACTAAAGAGAAATAATAAATACGGCTTTTAGAAAAAAATTGATTTTCGTATCAGTGTTTTTAACTTTAATTGGCAAAGAGGTTATGTTTTTATGACTCTTTGAACAATATTTCAAATATAATATATTTACCTAGTCTTTTCTTAATTTGACCAATTTTTTTTTGTTTGTTTGTTTTGTTTTTTTTTGTTTTTGGGTCACACCCGACAGCGCTCGGGTCACTCCTGGCTCTATACTCAGAAATTGCCCCTGGCAGGCACAGGGGACCATATGGGATGCCGGGATTCAAACCACTGTCCTTCTGCATGAAAGACAAATGCCTTACCTCTAAACTATCTCTCCGGCCCCTTAATTTGACCAATTTTAAGAAAGTTCCTTAGACATTAGTTCCTTAGACATTATATTAAGAAAATTCCTTACATTAATTGTCCTTTCTCTGCTGCCAAATTTAATTGACAATTTAAGTTGAAGAACCAAACATTCATTTTTTTTAAGTACAGGGTAAAGGTTTGAGGTCACCTGTATTATATTAAAACAAAAAGTTACAGCTGAAAATTAATCTAATGTTTAAGATAGAGCATTAAGTAGGAGTTTTTGGTGAGGAAAATAGTACTAATTTTATTATTTAATGTAATTATTAGTCATATGTATTGCTATTGGAGGTATTTAGCCAAAAATAAAAGACTTGCCTGGGCCTGAGCGATAGCCAGCTGGGAGGGCATTTACCTTGCATGCGACTGACTCGGGTTTGA
This sequence comes from Crocidura indochinensis, assembly GCA_004027635.1. Classification (NCBI taxonomy): domain Eukaryota; kingdom Metazoa; phylum Chordata; class Mammalia; order Eulipotyphla; family Soricidae; genus Crocidura; species Crocidura indochinensis. The sequence continues at coordinate 2,647 of PVKC010013119.1, forward strand.
TCCCTGGCATCCCATGTGGTCCCTTAAGTCTGCTCGGAGTAGTCTCTGCACTCAGAGCCAGGACTAACCCTGAGTGCCACCAGGTGTGGCCCAAAAACAAAACAAAATAATAATGATAATAATAATAGAATAAAATAAAAGTCTTCCTTTGATTACAGGTATACCAGAGAGGCGGGGGTACGCTCTCTGGATCGGAAGTTTGGTGCCATTTGCAGAGCTGTTGCTGTAAAGGTAGCAGAAGGACAACATAAAGAAGCCAAGTTGGATCATTCTGATGTGACTGAAGGAGAAGGTTTGTGCTCTGGACATGGTGTCTCAGCCTTGGTAGCTGGAAATAAAGGCTGCATAAAAGCTAGTTTTGGAGGGATAGGGTTGAGTAGCACATAGCAGCGGCACATTATGAATAAGTCATTGCCGGATGTTTGATATATTTTATAAATTTACATTTTATGTACAGATATATTTTACCAAGAACATTCTTTTTAAATAGTTTTCCTGGAGTAATTTGCAGTGCTGATGTTTTAAGGATATAGCTAATTTCTGCTTTAGTATTCTTTCCTCTAATTTTGACATAGAAGGTTATTATTACACCAGTAAAAAATAAAGTGCAGGACTTTGGACATAACTCCATATGTAAAATTCTGATTTTCTCACACATTTTCTTAGATAAACAATTAGGTGTCATTTAAATAAATAAACTACATTTTATTAAAAATGTAGAGGTGGTAAATGAAAGAGGAGGATTCTGTTATTAAAATTAATAAAATATGTACTTTTCTAGTCTATATTTGACAAACCTGTTTTAACTTCAAAGCGTGGCAAGATAGTATAGGGAATAAGGCGCTTGCCTTGCTTCTCAGCAATCCCAGTTCAAATCTCTAGCACTTATATACAATGTTCCCATGCCAAATAGTGATCTCTGAGCACTCCCGGGTGTGACCAAAACACCAAAACCAAACAAACATGGCTTCTGAAATAGAAATTAAATGTTTGTTTCATAGTAAAGAGATTTATTTGATTTCCTACCATTTCCATAATTTACTAGGACAGAGTTTGATAAATGTGATTGATGAGTCATAGTTGTGATGGCCTTAATGGAACAGATGTTTTATTTCATTTGATTTCTAAATATGATACAGAGAATCATACAAAGAGTAGACTTCCGTATTATCCTTAATTTTCATTATGGTGCTTTGCTGCTGCTGATTCCTAGTGGTTCACTAGTTCATTTTCTCCAGAGGAAACTTCCCATCTTTTGTTGATTTCAAGATTAGTGTGTTCTCCAGGCCAGAAAGATAGTACAGTGGTAGGGTGTTTGCCTTGCCTGCAGTCAAAGTGGTTCAAATCCCAGCATCCCATATGTTCCCCCGTGCCAGCCAGGAGTAACCCCTGAGCACCATTGGGTGTGACCCCAAAAACAAAAACAAAAGATTAGCACTCTCTTTATGCTCTCTTTATGGAAAGTAGGAGTCTTCACATTAAACTCCAGGTGCTTTTTGTTTTCTTTGGTTTTAGAGTCACATCTGACTGCATTCAGATCACTCCTGGCAGACTTGGGGTACCATATGAGATACTGGGGATTGAACCCAAGTTGCTCGCATGCAAGGCAAACACCCTACCCGCTGTGCTGTCACTCCAGCCCCTCTAGTTGCTTCTTATATGAATTTCACAATTTTTTATGTTTATTTCCCTTCCCATACTTTCAGGGTACTTTGAATTTCTACAACCTTATAGGATTTATGAATTACTCAACTACCCTCATAGACATTTAACTTTTCCCCTCTCTCTAGCATACAAAGTGTTCATCTTTCCTTTTCTATATACTTCGTTTTCTAAATAATGATGTCACCATCTCATATCAGCTGTTGTATTCTTTATTATTCTTTGTTCCTGTGGTTTATTCATTTTTTTGTAGAGCCAGGGGCCAAAACAAGATCTTTACCATTAAGTCACATTCCAATTTATCTATACTTGATATCATGCTGGTTATCTTACAAGATTTTGGAAAGGAGTTTTAAAAATAAGCAAGTGTCCAGATCACTGTATCCAGAAATCTGAATTTTTCTATATGTGCTTTAGGGAATGATAGCCTATAAAGAAGAGAATTTAGGGGACAAAAGAGATAGTATAGCAGGCAAGGCACTTGCCTTGCACATGACCAATTCAGACCTAATCCCAGCATCACATAACCTGAGCACCATCAGGAATGATCCCTGAGAGCTAGGTGTAAGTGCAGAGCATCACTGGTTGTGGTCCCAAAACAAAAAAATAAATAAATATGGGGAAATTTTGGCAAAGCAAACAGTAGCATTGGAAAATTAAGGTGCTCTTTTTTTTTTTTTTGAGTGCAAAGCATAGAGCCTCTTGTATTTCCTTTGTTTTTTTTAACAACACTTCTTTTGTACCATGACCCTAAATAGCAAATTCAGTATCTTTTTTGTTTTTATCAAGTGATGTAATATCCAGAAAGAGACATAAATTTATCTACTTGGAATTTAGTTCATCATATTTTGGATTTATAGTAATACATTCAAAGGAATTTTTTTTGTTTGTTTTTTTTGGGCCACACCCAGTGATGCTCAGGGGTTACTTCTGGCCATGCGCTCAGAAGTCGCCCCTGGCTTGGGGGACCATGTAGGACACCAGGGGATCGAACCACGGTCCGTCCAAGGCTAGCGCATACAAGGCAGGCACCTTTAGCGCCACCGCCCGGCCCCACATTCAAAGGAATTTAATGTCAAAAGAAAATTGCCATAGTTAAACATTGCTTAATGTTTTATATTATAATATGCCACTACTGTATTTCTTATATCTAATCATATTTACTATTTTAGTGATAAACTCATAGTGGTACTGGAGAGATAGTAAAGAGTACTTACCTGGTATATGCCAGACCCCAGGTCTATTCCTAACTCCAAGTATGATGGTCTCTGAGCTTAGAGCCAGGAGTAAATTCTGAGTGTGGCTGAGTGTGGGCACCCAAAAAATTTATTTAAAATGTATTAAAAATTAAAAAATATTAATAAAAAATAAAAAGTATTAAAAATTAGGAGCCAAACTGATAGCACCCACTCTGGTCTCAACATACACTTCTATAAGTCTATGATTTAAAACTCAAATAAATTTTTAAGTGATAATATAGTTAAACAGATTTCCTGGTAAATCCAGATTGATAATTAGGATACATATTGGTCTCTTAAGTATTATTTTATTGTTGTAAAATACTACTAGAAGCATTAGAATTCCAAATTGATTCCAATATTGTAGAACATGCTTGAGTTACTATAAATAACTGCTCCAGGTTTTAGTAAGATAATTATAAGATATCCTGAATTGGTGTGTATGACCTTAATTGAGCCAAAAGTAAACTATTACAAAACATTGCGTTAAGTATTCATTTCACAAAATTCAATATTGTTTGTTTAGTACTGAAAGTTTCTCTATAACACATTAAGAAATAAAGTTATCGGGGCCAGTTAGGTGGCGCTAGAGGTAAGGTGTCTGCCTTGCAAGCGCTAGCCAAGGAAGGACCGTGGTTCGATCCCTCGGCATCCCATATGGTCCCCCCAAGCCAGGGGCAATTTCTGAACGCTTAGCCAGGAGTAACCCCTGAGCATCAAATGGGTGCGGCCCCCCAAAAAATTAAAAAATTTTATACACCTAATGTTGCAGGATGTTTATTTACCTGCTGTGAACCCAACCAAACTTAATCCCTGAAAGACTGGGCCCAGAACAAAAACAAAGCAGATAATCTATACTCTATTAGCCCCTATATATATGTTAAGATGTTCCTTCTGAAATTCACACAAGGTTAAAAGTGGAAGACAAATTTTGGGGGAGGAATGAATAAGAGATTTGGAACTCTGTGAGAAACTGAAGGGAGGGATTCTGTATCTAACTGATGGAAACAAATGGATCACACCCTGTAGGGAATGTTCCTGAAAGTCCTGATAAGGGAAGCAAATGGCTTAAGGACAGTGGAAAGAGGGATCAGTGAAGAAGACCCAACCAAAGAATTTCAGAATGCCCTGGACTGCTAATGTCCCTGACACCACCACACCAAAACATACTAAGAAATGGTACTCCTAAAATATGCTTTTGCAAACCAGCATTATCAAGAAAAACCAACCAACCAATCAAAAAACACAGAAAGCAAGCTATTTTGTTGTTTTATTTTGATGGCTACACCGGGCGATGCTCAGAGGTTAGGTTACTTCTGGCTGTGCAACCCAGTGATTAAATCTGGGTTGACTACAGGCAGAGACACCCTTACCTGTTATAGAGGCCCCTAAACCTAATTTTCTTTTTTACAAAAAAAAAATTATATAAATACTGGATGGAGAAAGGTACCCTGTCACTTAAGCAAGTCTACTTAGTGCCAGAGAGGAATTCAAATGCCTTAAAAAAGAGTATGTGTGTCAATTGATTGTTCATTGTCATATTTTGGTCTCTTAGCTACCCACTCATTTTCTAGGTTAGCTTTTCTCAAGTCTTTCTCCAGTCCAGGAGGAATAATCTATCTCACTCTTTAAAGGTCCTTTTTTGTGGGATTTTGCCTTTTACTTCTTAAACTCAAAGCAAGCTCTATGATAGCTGTGTTAAGTGTGTTTTGTTGTAAGCAAAGCAGGAAGCTTTTTCTGCCTGTGAAGTATTTTCAAACTTACCCAAAACTGAAACATATTCATTCTCTTGTCTGCCACTATGAACACATTTCTCATATTGGAAAATACTGCCTCTAGTGCTTTTAGAAAATAATTTTTGAGTTTTGTGTAACTTTTTTGCCAAATTCTTTTGTCTCTTTTTTTGTTTGTTTGTTTGGTCTTGGTTTCTGAGCCACACCTGGCGGTGCTCAGGAGTTACACCTCTGCACTCAGAAATCGATCCTGGCAGGCTCGGGGGACCATATGGGATGCCCCATATTTTTCATCTCACAGTTTCTGTAGGTTAGGGAATCCAGGACAGAATTTTCTGGGTAGCTCTGGCTCAAAACTATGAGGTTACAGTCAAGCTCTCAGCAAGCTGGAAGGCTCAACTAGGGAGGATTTGCTTTCAGGCTCATTTAACATAGGTGTCAGCAGATTTTAGCTCTTTGCTGACTGTTGACCAAAGCCTTCTATTTCTCACCACTTAGGCGTCTCCTTAGGCTCACACATGGGGACTGATTTCTTCCAGAGAGGGTTATATGGGAAAGAGTGAAATATAGAGATAACCAAGTATGAAACCATAATCTTTGATAAGTAGGCTTGCCATATTTTGGTAGGAATGAGAGAAAGCACTAGAGAGGATGTAGCACTCACTATGTAGGCATCATTCGAATCATGCTGAGGGCTGGCTCGCTCTCACAGAAGTTGTTTTAAAGAAGATTTTTAGGATCTTTTAGATTTTTAGGTTCCGAATGATAGTATAAAGTTTAAAGCACTTGCCTCGCACACAGTTGACTCTGGTTCAGTTACTAGGACTGAAGAAAGACAGAGAAAGGAAGGAAGATTGTTTCTAAATATATTTGAGATTTAAAATAATTTGACTATGGGAGCCGGGAGGTGGCGCAGGAGGTAAGGTGCCTGCTGCCTTGCCTAGGATGGACCACGGTTCGATCCCCCGGTTCCCATATGGTCCCCGGTGCCTGCTAGGAGCGACTTCTGAGCACATAGCCAGGAGTAACCCCTTAACCCCTGAGCGTCACTGGGTGTGGCCCAAAAACCAAAAAAAAAAAAATAATAATAATTTGACTAGCATTTTGATTTGAGTTTTCAGTAGGGTGGAAATGTCTGCCTAACTATTAAGAATTGTGTTACTCATTCACTGTTGGTGGGTATGTTCACCTGTTGAGTTTCTGTGGAAATCAATTTGGACATTTCTCAAACTAAGAATTGACCTTCCACATGATCTAGCAATTCTACTTTTTTGCAAGTACCCCAGCAGTCCCAAAATCTTTTTGACAAAATTCTGCAATTTGCTGCTATGTGTGGATGGAACTGATGGTATGTTGAGTGAAGTTAATCAGAAGGAGAGGGACAGATATAGAATTTCTCATTTGTGAGATCTAAAAAAAAAAAAAAAAACATTAAAGTAATAATGAAATTGCCAAAGGCAGGGGACCGGAGAGATAGCATAGCGTTTGCCTTGCATGCAGGACAGTGGTTTGAATCCCGGCATCCCATATAGTCCCCCGTGCCTGCCAGGAGCAATTTCTGAGCCTGGAGCCAGGAGTAACTCCTGAACGCTGCTGGGTGTGACCCCCCCCCCCCCAAAAAAAAAGACTTTAAAAAAATTGCCAAAGTTGGGCCCGGAATTTACTAATTTAAAAATAGAATCCCTGTTCCCATCTAAACAAGGACACATTTTTGTCAGAATTTTTCTAATTCAGCATTGAAGTTGTTGAATTTGCATATAATTTAAGCTGCAGGATGCAGTAAGGCTTAGAAGTTTCGTTCATTTTTGAATTTGTAGGATATAAAGTCTTCAAATGTACATGTTTATCTTTCCTTCGATTATTATCAGCACAGGACAAATAAAATTTCCAAAAGGTCAGAGGAATTAACTGTTGAAAAATATTGACTTAAGTTTTAGTATTTAAGTACCTGGTATGCTATACCTAAAGTTATGGGAATTTTTAGGTTCTATTACACTTTTTTTTCTTTTCTTTTTTTTTTATTACAACTAATTTTTTATGGCAAGAATATTATAAAGGTAATTATAAAGATTAAGACTATGTGGGGGCCGGGTGGTGACGCTACAGGTAAGGTGCCTGCCTTACCGCGCTAGCCTTGGACGGACCACGGTTCGATCCCCTGGTTCCCATATGGTCCCCCGTGCCTGCCAGGAGCGACTTCTGAGCGCATAGCCAGGAGTAACCCCTGAACATCACTGGGTGTGGCCCAAAAAAAAAAAAAAGACTATGTTATATCCTTTGAATTTTGGTAAGGAACTAGAAGGTAGCATATATAAATATATATATATATACATATATATATATATATATTGCAAATATATAAAATCAAATGATGTTCCAACATTTGATAAAAATATGCTGCTATACACTGCCAATTTTAGAAATAAATACTAAATGTTCTTTTTTTGGCTTTTGGACCAGAACATGTTGATGCTCAGGGGCAATGTCCTGGGTTGGTTCTGGAACAGCTTCACTCCTCGTGGCATATAAAGTGATGTAAGTGTCCAAGATCACACGTAGGGCTTCCACTGGAAAGCACCTTTTGAGTTACCTCCCTGCACTAATATATAGTCTTCTCTTACATACATATATACCCATTGTTCTTCATCAGTATTGACGTGGCCTTTGTAGACTGGAAGAAAGCTAGTGAAGGGGCATAATTTACATAAATAATATAAGATCCAATAGATAAAAATGATAGATAATCCTAGACCAAGAAGAGGACTATTCCAGGAAATCAAGAGACGAAAGAGGAGCTGGAGAGAGCACAGCTATAGGTACCTTGCATGTAGCTGACCCGGGAAAGACTCGGGTTTGATTTCCAGCATCCCATATGACAGAAGTCAAATATATGTTATTCAAACTCTTGCTTTGGGACAGGAAGTTTAGGTATTGTTGAAATATTTGTGTTGTGTTAATTATATATGTTTGTTTTTAAACGTGTGTATATTTTAATGTTGGGTCAGAAAGATAGAACTGGGGTAAAGGCACTTTGCATGCCTCCCACCAACTCTGGTTCAAATACCCAGTACCACATATTGGTCCTTCAAGCACTGTCAAGGATCACTCCTGAGTTCAGAATGATAACTAGCCCTAAACCAGGGGTCTCAAACTCGCGGCCTGGGGGCCGTTTGCGGCCTTCCGTACAACATTTTGTGGCCCGCGGCCAGCCTTCAAATATCGCAGTATTCACAATTATTTGCTTACCAAATTATCGCAATAAAAATTGCATTAATAAGAAAAAAATCGCATTAAACATTCGCATACCCCAAGCAGTTCCGTTCAGGTATGCAAATTTTTAATGCGAATTTTTGCAAATTTTTTCTTACTAATGTGATTTTTTATTGTGAATATTCAGTAAGCGAATAATTGAAAATACTTTGCACCTAGCGCAGACATCATTTCCGCTGCTCCTGCCCGCTGTCCCTTGCATTATCAGAAGCCTAAGGGAGAGAAGTTTATTACAGAATTAGATTTTGTCATACCTTCATCATGACTTCATCAAAGCCTGCAGTGAAGAGAAAGATTGATGACGTGCACAGACAATTTCAGGAGAAGTGGGAGACGCAGTATTTCTTGTTGAGCACAGGGAGATCCCCACGTCTTATTTGCTCAGAGAAAGTTGCAGTGCACAAGGAATACAACTTGAAACACCATTATTCAACTAAACATGCCGAGGAATGTGCAAAATATCAAGGAAATGAGAGAGCCAAGCGGTTGCCAGTCTTAAAGCATATCTAATGAGGCAACAAGATTTCTTCAAGAAAGCAACCAAAGAGAAAGTTGCATCAGTCGAAGCTAGTTACATGGTTAGTGAGATGATTGTTAAGGCAGGGAAACCATTCACAGAAGGAGAGTTTGTTAAAAAAATGTATGTTACAGGCTGTAAGTATTATCTGTCTGGAAAAGAAAGGTCAGTTTAGCAAAATCAGCCTTTCTACCAACACTGTGGCAGAGCACGTTTCTGACATGTTAAGTGACATTTATCATCAACTGTGTGAGAAAGCCAAATGTTTTTGATGCATACTCAGTTCCTCTTGACGAGGGCACAGATATAACAGACACTGTGCAGCTCACAATTTATGTCTGTGGTGTTGACAGTGTGATGTTTACTGTTGTGAAATGCATCAACCAAATCAGATCCAGGAGGTTCCGTGCTTTTTTAGAGGAAATGGAGTCAGAATATGGAGATGTGCTCTATTTCACCAAGGTACATTGGCTCAGCAGGGGAAATGTCCTGAAAAGATTTTTTGAGTTGAGAGAAGAAGTGACAGCCTTCATGGAGAAGGATGGGAATGTTGTTTCTGAGTTGAGTAATCACAAATAGCTCATGGACTTAATTTTTCTTGTTGACATTACACATAAGCTGAATGTACTAAACAAGATGTTACAAGGCCCGGGTCAGCTTATCAGTGCTGCCTATGACAACGTGAGAACATTCTCCACAAAACTTGTGTTATGGAAATCCCAGCTCTCTCAGACAAACCTTTGCCATTTCCAAGCATGCAAGGAACTTGTGGATGCAGGCATACCATTCAGTGGTGAGAAATATGTTGATGCTATTTTTAAGCTAAAGAAGGAATTTGATCACAGATTTGCAGACTTGAAAAAGCACAGAGCCACTTTCCAAATTTTATGGACCCCTTTTCCTTTGATGTGCAAGATGCCCCTCCTGTGTTTCAAAAGGAGCTCATTGACCTGCAATGCAATTCTGATCTCAAAGCCAAGTTCAGGGAGATTAGTGGAAAAGCAGACATGCATGGGCAATTTTTTGAGAGAATTGCCCCTTGCTTCCCTGAGCTTTCCCAAATGTTCAAGCACACCATGTGCCTTTTTGGGAGCACATATTTGTGTGAAAAGTTATTTTCCACATTGAGCTTCAATAAGTCAAAGTACAGGTCTAGACTTAATGATGATCATCTTCAAGCCATACTGAGTGTCTCAACTGCTTCCTCTCTAAAGCTAAATGTGGTTCAGGTTTGTGAGAAGAAGCACTGTCAAGTCTCTGGCAGCAAGGAATAGGCAAAAGATGCCATGTTCAGAAGAACTGTTCATGATCTTCACTCAATGTTCTATTCATGTTCAGAAGAAATAATTAAAACTGTTAAAATGACGTTTGAGGACTTTTTTTTGTGAAGTCCCTTATGCATCCCTGCCTCACCCTGACTTTGCCTCCTGCGGCCCCCAGGTAAATTGAGTTTGACATAAGAGTGTATGGCATATGCCTTGCATGTGGACAACCCTAGTTCAATTCCTGGCATCCAAGCATGGCCCCTCTCCAACAAAAAAGTCAAGTTCGGCACTGTCATATAAAATAAATGTGCCAAAGGTTTAATTAATACATAAAGTATAGACAACCTGGAAAAATATACCCAAACACCCTATTATCCATTTCTAAGCCATTCCCAGTTGGTTTTTTTTTTTGTTGATTATTTTTGATTAGAAAAATATAATTTGATTTCCAAATGTACCACCTGGTTGTCTTGTTTTGTCAAAGACCTCCTGAGCTACAAGCAGCTCTTTTAAGATGATTTTAGGTTAGGATTGAAGGTCTAACATCTCTAGATCTCAATTTTCTTGAATGTAAACTAGAAGGTTGAACTTTGGCTTTCTGCTGAGTTTTAAAGATGTTATATTTCATGTTCTGTTTCATATGTTTTAAAATTCCTGATTCATCCTGAACCCCAATAAGCCCTACAACATTTCAACATTGTATGAAACTTGTTCTCAAGGATATCATACTGGTAGGACAGGATCAGGCAATATCTGTTTCTTTGGTGAACTAATCCCCCGTTTGTGGGCCCTGTTATATTTCTAACTACATTTCCTTCTCTCCTTCATCCTTTATGCACAGGTAGTAAAAAGCTGCTTTTTATGAAAATGAGCACTTATTTGTTTATCTATTTAGAAGGGACTCCTGTTATCACTATCCTGAAAATTTTAATTTTTGAACCTCTGAGAACAGGTTGGAGTATACTTAAGTTCCAGTTAAGTACAATACAGAGAATAAGAAGTGATAGATAGGGGCCTGAGCAAATAGTACAGTAGGTAGGACATTTGCCTTGCATGCGGCCAACCTGGGTTTGATCCCCGGCATACCTTATGGTCCCCCAGCCCACCAGCAGTAATTCTTGAGTGCAGAGCCAGGAATAACCCCTGAGCAGCGTTGGGTGTGGCCCAAAAAGAAAAAACAAAAGAACTAAAAACTACTTAAGTTCTTATTTTAAGTTCCTATTTAAGCTGAGAGGGCCATCTGGTTAGGTAGCTTTTCATTTCCCCATTGGAGAATAGTTGTGAGTATTAGAGAGTCTGTGTGAGTCGCTGGAGTCTGCTGTTTTCCATTGGTTGGATCCCTGCCAGGCTACCAGGCTACATTGTTTTTGCTGCAGTTTCAAAAGGCAAGAAAATAAATTTTTTTAAGAAAAGCTACTAGAGGGCGGGGAGCAGTAGCACAGAAGTAGGGCAAGCACTTGCCTTGCACACAGCTGACCCAGGATGGACCTGTTAGATTCCTAGCGTCTCATGTGGTCCCCCAAGCCAGGAGAGATTTCTGAGTGTATAGCCAGGAGTAACCCCTCAGCGTCACCAGGTGTGGCCCAAAAGCAAAAAAAAAAAAAAAAAAAAAAGCTACTAGAGCATTTTAAGCTAGTTCACCTATTTATTCTTCCTCCTTATCTCCTTTTATTGTCATTCTTCCTCCTTCCCACAGTGATTCATAGACTCATAAAGCTGCTTTCATTTTAACCTTGTTCCCTTTTATTATTCTGTTCTTCTTTGGGATCAAACTCAGAGCCACACACATGCAAGACAAGAGCTCTACCACTAGTTGCATAAATTAAACCTTTTGGTTCTTGGTAAAATAATTTAAAAAAATTAAGATGACCTCTCTCATATGTGTGATATAAAGAAACATAGTAAGGGAAAAACAAATGGGCCAGAGGCAATAGAACCTGAGAACTAGTCTACAGAGCTGAATTTAAGGAGTGGGAAGGGCTAGGTGAGAGACAGGTGAAGAATGTGATCTTGGAATGTTGTATACACAAACCCTTTTTGTGGGGGCACACCTGGTGCTTAGAACTTACTCCTCCTGGCTCTGCATACAAGAATTACTCCTCACTGTGCTTGAGAGACCATATGGGATAACAGAGATCGAACCCCAGTCTATTTTGTGTAAGACAAGCTCCTTAACCAGTATCACTCTGGGCCCTCCAAACCCCAAAACTTAACTATTATAAATCACAGTGCCTAACGTTTTTTACAGATTTAATAGAAAAATATTATTCCATCTAACATAATAGAAACATCACATAGAAATGAATGTTAGAGTATCAATGTTCTAATAAGATTACTATATATTTATATATATATATTTTTTTTTTTTGGTTTTTCGGGCCACACCCGTTTGATGCTCAGGGTGTGAATTTCTGGCTAAGCGCTCAGAAATTGCCCCTGGCTTGGGGGGACCATATGGGACGCCAGGGGATCGGACCACGGTCCTTTCTTGGCTAGCGCTAGCAAGGCAGACATCTTACCTCTAGTGCCACCTCACCAGCCCCACTATATTTAAATTTTATGGATTCTTTGCATATATATTCTAGCATCATATTTAACAGTTGTTTATAATCATGTATTGTTTCCAGGTATTCCAGAAATGTGTGGACCCATCTATCACTATATATTTGTATATTAAAAATATATGCTTAGCTCACAGAGGGTTGAAATCATCCTAATGGTGAAGTAATTTATGTCCATATTCAGTCTCCATCACCAGAAAACCAAATGGCAGCCATCATTTTGAGAAAACATTGCTACAGTCTCAAATATTAGAATAATATAAAAGAAAGATAAAGCAATCTTTGGAACAAAGGGATCTGGGAGGATAGTAGTTTTTATGCTGCTTTTGGACACAGTGGTGCTCAGAGATTCCTCCTGGAATAGGGTTTGGGAAACCACGTGGCAGGAGAGATTGAATCCAGACCTCCTGAATTTTCCATATCCATTTGTCCTCTGAAGTTAGTATTTTATAGACGGCCATTCAGTAGTTTTCTGAGTTGGTTTCAATGCAGCAGATGTTTGATGCAGCTCTTATTTGAGAATGTTTTGTTTTGTTTTAATTTATTCCTCCCTCAAATCTAAATGACAGCTTAGTAGGACAAAAGAGTCTAGGCTGAAGGTTCTCATCATTCAGTACTTTGACTACATCATTCCAGTCCTTTCTTTCCTGCCGGTTTCAAATGAGAAATCTGTTGTATATTTTGTGGCTATTTTTTCTTGGTCTTCTGATTTTATTTCACGTTTTTCATTTTAATGTTTTTCTCTTTAGTTCTTTTTTGCATTTTGATTTTTATTTGTCCATTTTATTCATTTAGTTCATTTTGATTATGGTGTTTCTTATTCTTTTAGATATTCTGTTTGGATTCAACATTTTTTAATCCCTAGGTTTCTTGTGAAATTAATTCTGTTTTTATGTTACACTCTGCTGCAAAGCCCAGGAACTGTCTCTACTTTTCTTGGTGTTGATCCCTCTGATCATGAACATGGCACTAAAGCTGAGTACCTGCACGTTTGTGACTTAAAAGTGTCAGCTATGGGGCCCGGGAGATAGCATGGAGGTAAGGCGTTTGCCTTTCATGCAAAAGGTCATCGGTTCGAATCCCGGTGCCCCACATGGTCCCCCGTGCCTGCCAGGAGCAATTTCTGAGCATGGAGCCAGGAGTAACCCCTGAGCACGGAGCCAGGAGTAACCCCTGAGCACTGCCGGGTGTGACCCAAAAACCAAAAAAAAAAAAAAAAAAAAAAAAAGTGTCAGCTATAATTTGGCTTAATTCTTTTAACGGCATCTTTGTTAGAGATTATTTTGCTTGCTGACTGTGTGTTTGAATGAGGAATTAAAGTATGTATACAGATCCAATATCTCCTTACTCACTTTGCATTTCGGAATATCCAATGCAAACTTGTCATTTAGGCTTATCTTCTAATGATGAAAACTTTTAAAGCATAGTTCTAATTTCACTGAATTTTCATAATAGAGCTCCTATTCCTAAAGCCTAAATTGTTGTGATTTATATGGTAAAATCTAGGCCATTAGAAATAAATCTCCCTATGAGGGCCAGAAGGCTGACTGGCTCACAATATGAAGCTCACTACAGAGTGGTGAGTGCAGTTAGGGAAATAACTACACTAACAACTATCATGACAACCCTAATGAGTGAGAAATAGAATGCCTGTCTCAAATACAGGCAGGGTTGGGAAAGGAGGAGGGGCATTGGTGGTGGGAATGTTCTACTGGTGAAGGGGGGTGTTCTGTTTATAACTAAAATACAGCTACGGGAGCCGGGAGGTGGCGCAGGAGGTAAGGTGCCTGCTGCCTTGCCTGCGTTAGCCTAGGACAGACCACAGTTCGATCCCCCGGTTCCCATATGGTCCCCCGTGCCTGCCAGGGGCGACTTCTGAGCTCATAGCCAGGAGTAACCCCTGAGCGTCGTCACTGGGTGTGGCCCAAAAACCAAAAAAAAATAAAATAAAATACAGCTACAATCATGCTTGTAATCATGGGCTTAAATAAAGATTTTTATTAAAAAAGAAAGAAATATCCCTACTCAAAGCCTAAATTTACTACTGTACTTGGAAAGGAATTGGGTGGCCTAAAGCACTTGTTACATAATTATGGGTTGACTTTTACCCTACAGCTTTAATTTCTCTATGATAGTGAAATCTAGACTGGCAGTAGTAATCAGATCTCAGAAAAACTTTTCACAAAGTATGACAGACTGGAAACATTTGTGACCTCTTCGGTGTATCAGCTGAAGTTTCAGAGACTTCCTATTTAGAATACAGTCATCTGACAAATCTCACTTCTTACTGAGCATTAATTTTAGCTAAGTTGGGGCACCTTCTGTCTGTTCTACACTGAGATCTAAATGTTGCTAACCTGAACTTTGAGTACCTTCCAACCTTAGTCATTGATAATGCTTAGATGTGGGAAAACTCCCATGCCCATACACAGCTGAGTTGTAATTGCCAGATTTTGTGAAACAAATCTTTCAAGAAGTCAAAAGGGATTTGTTTTCAAGCCTGTGCTCTCTGTTGAACACATTGTATTTGTTTGCTTTTTCACTCTGAAAAATAGTGTGCTCAAATTCTCTTTTGAGCACCTATTCCATTCTTTCTCTGGTCACATATTTTTTTATATATTTATTTATTTATTTATTTGGTTTTGGTGCCACACCTGGCAGTGCTCATGGTTACTTCTGGCTCTGTGTTCAGAAATCACTCTCCTGTCAGGGTTGGAGGACCATATAGAAAGCTGGGAATCAAATTTGGGTCAGCTACGTGCAAGACAAAGCTTCTTTGTACAAGAAGCTGTGCTATGGCTCTGACCCCTTGTTTTATAATTTTTATTTAGTTAAAGCACAAATCCCACTACCAGTGTCAATTTCTCTCTCTCAACCTCATTTTTTTTGTGGGGGATAAGGGGAGTCACACCCAGCAGCGCGCAGGGATTACTTCTGGCTCTACACTCAGAAATCGCTCCGGGCAGGTACGAGGGACCATATGGGATTCCGGAATTCGAACCATCGTCTTTCTGCATGCAAGGCAAATGCCCTACCTCCATGCTATCTCTCCGGCCCCTCAGCCTCATCTTTCTTTTTTTTTTTAATTAATATCTTTATTTAAACACCTTGCTTACAAATATGATTGTACTTGGGTTTCAGTCATGTAAAGAACACCCCCTTTCACCAGTGCAACATTCCCATTACCAATGTCCCCAATCTCCTGCCTCCTCAGCCTACTCTGTACTGTCTGTACTCTAGACAGGCTTTCTACTTCCCTCATTCATTCACTTTGTTATGATAGTGTTCAATGTAGTTATTTTTCTAACTGCACTCATCACTCTGTGATGAGCTTCATGTCATGAGCTGGACCTTCCAGCCCTCCTCTCTTTGTTTCTGTGAATTATTGCAAAAATGTCTTTTATTTTTCTTAAAACCCATAGATGAGTGAGACTATTCTGCGTCTATCTCTCTCACTCTGACTTATTTCACTCAGCTTAATAGATTCCATGTACATCCATGTATAGGAAAATTTCATAACTTCATCTCTCCTGATGTCAGCCTCATCTTTCTAAGTAAATTTCATTCAATAAAAACTACCTTGCATCACCAAATTTTAAAAAAGAAGAAGAAATTGGAAAGCACCAGGGAGATAACCTGTGTATGACCTGAATATGATTTCCAGTACTACATGAAAGTATTCTGGAAGTACTCTGGAAGCCCTGAGCACCATTGGGGTAGTACCCATCAATAGTGCTCTAGCACTGAACTACTCACCAAGTTGATAGGGTGTTGTCAGCCCTGGCCCCTAAACTACCTGAGCACCACTTTGGAGAACTTTCCCTAGAAAATAATACTTTGGAAAGATCCAAGATTTTCTAGAATCTGCTTGCCGACATATTGGAAGATCAGAGCAACATTATAAAGAAATATATCTAATTCAGTGCTTTATTTTTATTAATATATGTATTTTACTTTGCAGTCTATGAAACTCAAAAGCAAAACTAAGAAATAAAAACAAAATTTTCCTGTATTCTTAATCCTCTATTCATTTCTTTTACTTGGACTGAAATTTACAGAAATGACACCCACCAAGTGTGGTCTGATCAGTTAACTTTGGTTTCCTCAGTGTCAAGCTGCAATCCAGAATGAGTCAATACAATGATAACATGTCACCAAACAGAGTTTACAGGTCAGGGAAGAAATTTTAGCCCATTATTATAGAGATTGCAAATCAAGTTTCATATTCTTTTCCTGACACTGCCAGTTTTATTTGTTTTAATGGAAAAGTAGCTTTGAGTTAAGATTTTTTGTTTGTTTGTTTGGTTTTTGGGCCATACCCAGTAGTGGATTACTCCTGGCTGTCTGCTCAGAAATAGCTCCTGGCAGGCACAGGGGACCATAGGGGACACTGGGATTCGAACCAACCATCTTTGGTCCTGGATCAGCTGCTTGCAGGGCAAACGCCGCTGTGCTATCTCTCCGGGCCCCCTTGAGTGAAGATGTACGTTAACAATGGAAATACATCTTATATAGGTTCTGTTCATTTCCAGATTCATGTTGCCTATCAGAAGTTCATATACTTGTTAAGAATTCTGAAAGGAAATTGAAAAGTTTGGGTTAAGTTGATCTAACAGAACTGTAGAAAAATAATCTATTGCATTTAACTCTTTGGTATCTGACTGCTAAAAGTTGACTAGTGCCAGGTATTTTATGTACTTAGCTAAATAATAATGGTTGAAAAACAATAGCTGCCCTCATGAAGTGTGCCTCTACTAAAAGGAGGTAGACAGCACACCAATGAAAGTCAGTAAATTAGGTAGTGTATTACCTTAGCCTCCAAGACTAGTTCTATGCAACATGAATTTATATGTCTTACTACAGAGAGACTGAACTATTTTTAATTCACTTTGGTTTTGGGGTTTTGTTTGTTTGTTTTTTGGGCCACACAGTGCTCAGTGGTTACTTCTGGCTCTGAGCTCAGAAATCGCTCCTGGCAGGCTCTGGAAGCCATATGGAATGCCAAGAACTGAACCCAGGTCTGTCTTGAGTCAGCTGAGAGCAAGACAAACACCCTACCACTGTTCTATCACTCCGGCCTATTCACTGTACTTTTTGATATTTACTCTTAATAAATTTTCAAATCTTCAAAGTCTCCAGAAGTTCTAAGCAATTTTTCTCTCCTAGGGTGCAGAGAACATATCTTAGAAGATGCCAGACCTGAATCCATCAGTGACACTACTGACTTGGCACTACCACCTGAAATGCCAATATTGATCGATTTCCATGCACTGAAAGACATCCTTGGGCCCCCAATGTATGAAATGGAGGTGATTATTTTCATTGCTTTGTTAATTCCCACAAATTTGCTCTGATGCTAAGTAATGGATTAGGGGAAATACTTCTTGAGAGCCGGGATTTTGTCTAAAGATTGGAAACCAGCGGTAAGACACACGCATCTTTGTCCTGAGTTTTATCCTGATGCATACAAAGCCCCTCCAAAACAACAACTACTAAGAATTGGAACTGGAAACTTTCCTTTGTCGTTTAAATTCTAGGGCTTAGTGTAATAATGTGGCTGTTACACAAAGCCAGGAACCCTCCCTGTATCAGGTTCCACGTAAGAACAGTCTGCTTCCATCCCTAGGAATTCTTTATTTTTACTGTCTTTTTTATGTATATATATATATATATATAAATATATATATGTATTTATATGTATATATATAAATATATGTATTTATATGTATATACATATAAATATCTTTATTTAAACACCATATTACAAACAAAATATTATTATATTACAAAATATTATTATATTTGTAGTTGGGTTATAGAAAAGAATACCCCCTTCATCAGTGCAACATTCCCACCACCAATGCCCCACTT
The DNA here is from genome assembly GCA_004027635.1 of Crocidura indochinensis. Lineage (NCBI taxonomy): Eukaryota > Metazoa > Chordata > Mammalia > Eulipotyphla > Soricidae > Crocidura > Crocidura indochinensis. The sequence continues at coordinate 20,764 of PVKC010013119.1, forward strand.
CTCCCTCCTCCCCCACTCTCAGCCTTGAGAAAGGCACTCTATTTCTCTCACTCATTACCATTGTCATAATAGCTGTTAGTTATTTCTCTAACTACACTCAGCACTCTTTGTGGTAAGCTTCATATCATGGGCCAGTCCTTCTAGCCCTCATATCTGTTGTCTCTGGGTATTACTTACCATACTGCCTTTTATTTTTCTTAAATCCCACAGATGTGTGAGACTATTCTGTGTCTTTCTCTCTCCCTCTGACTTATTTAACTCAGCATAATAGTTTTCATATTTATCCATGTATAGGAAAATTTCATGACTTCATTTTTCATGATGACTGACTAGTATTCCATTGTGTATGTGTACCACAGTTTCTTTAGCCACTCATTTTTTGTTGGGCAACTAGGCTGTTTCCAGATTCTGGCTATTGTAAATAGTGCTGCAATAAATATAGGTGTGCAGAAGGCATTTTTGTATTGTGCTTTGGTGTTCCTAGGGATGCTATTACTGCATCATAAGGCAACTCAGTTTCCTTTTTATTTTTTAAGAAATATCCATATTGTTTTCCATAAAATCTGAACTAGATGTCATTCCCACCAGCAGTGGATGAGAGTTCCTTTCTCCCCACATCCATTTCTTCTCTATCACTGATTGTTATTATTCTTTGTGATGTATGCCAGTCTCTGTGGCATGATGTGGTACCTCATTGTTGTTTTGATTTGCATCTATGTGATTAGTGATGTGAAACATTTTTTCATGTGCCTTTAGCCATTTGTATTTCTTCTTTGAGGAATTGTTTGTTCATTTCTTCTCCCCATTTTTTTGATGGGTTAGATGTTTTTTTCTTATTAAATTCTGTCAGTACCTTGTATATCTTAGATATCCACCCCTAATCTGATGGGTATTGGGTGAATGTTACTTCAATCCCATGGGTTATGGTTTCCTGTGAAGTGTAGAAGCTTCTCTCAGCTTAATATATAGTCACATTTGTTTATCTCTGCTTTCACTTGTTTGGACAGTGCTGTTTTCTTCTTGAAGATGCCTTTAGTCTCAATATCATGGAGTGTTCTTTCCTACGTCTTGACGTATATACCTTATGATTCTGGGTCTGATATCTAGGTCTTTTTTTTTTTTTTTTTTCGATTTTTGGGCCATATCCAGTGATGCTCAGGGGTAACTCCTGGCTATGCGTTCAGAAACTGCTCCTGACTGGAAGGACCATATGGACACCGGGGGGTCTAACTGTGGTCCATCCTAGGTCCACCCTAGCACTTGCAAGGCAAACACCCTACTGCTTGCACCACTGCTCCAGCCCCTAATATCTAGGTGTTTTATTCATTTGAATTTGACCTTTGTTCATGGTGTTAGATGGAGGGTTGAGTTCATTTTTTTCGCATGTGATTGACCAGTTACCCCAACACCATTTGTTGAAGAGGCTTTTCTTGCTCCATTTTGCATTTCTTGCCCCTTTATTAAAGATTGAGTGTATGTCTGGGAAACATTCTCTGAATACTCATCTATTCCCTTGATCTGAGGGTCTGACTATTGCTTTGTAGCAAAATTTAAAGTTGGAGAAGTGGTACCTCCCATCTTCTTTTTCCTAAGGGTTGCTTTAGCTATTCGTGGGTGTTTATTGTTCCAAATGAATTTCATGGAGTGTTTGATCTACTTCCTTGCAGAATGATATGGGTATTTTTTAGAGGAATTGCATTAAATATGTACAGTGCTCTTGGGAAGTGCTTTGCCATTTTAATGATTTTAATCCTTCCAGTCCATGAACAGGTTATGTGTTTCCATTTCCTTGTGTCCTCTTTTATTTCTTGAAACAGTGTTTTGTAGTTTTCTCTGTATAGAGTCCTTCACCTCTTTAGATAAGTAGACTTTAAGGTATTTGAATTTGTGCGGCACTTATGTGAATGGGATTTTTTTAACGTCATTTCTTCTCTATCAATATTTGTGTATAAGAAGACCATTGATTGTTGCATGTTAATTTTGTAGTCTTTTGCTATATGAATCTAATGTTTCTAATAGCTTTATGGTAGAGTCTAAATATATGACATACTAAATATAGTGTGTCATCTGCAAACAGTGTGAGCTTGACTTTTTTCCTATCTGGATGTCCTTGGTATCTTTGTCTTACCTGATTGCGATGGCAAGTACTTCCAGTACTATGTCAAATAGGAGTGGTGATAGGAGGCAGCCATGTCTTGTTCCAGATTTCAGAGGAAAGATTTTTAGTTTTTCTCCATTGAGAATAATATTTGCCATTGACTTGTGGTAAATGGCTTAGACTATATTGAGAAAAGTTCCTTCTTGTTGAGAGTTTTTATCATGAATGGACTACTCTGCTCTTTAATTAAAAGTTCTTCAAGCTATCCTAGGCTTTAAGAGAACAAAGTAGGGGGGGGGCGGGCGGTGGTGCTGGAGGTAAGGTGCCTGCCTTGCCTGCGCTAACCTAGGACGGACCGC
>PVKC010013120.1:0-23211 GCA_004027635.1 Crocidura indochinensis
AGATACTGCTTTCAGAGCTGGAGTAAAAACACAAGGTGAAAGTTTGATCCCTGCCACTATAAGGTTCTCTTAAGCATGGCTGGGCATTGTCCTGGAGACTGTAGGCACTACCAAGCCCTAGCACTGAAACCAAAGACTCAAGCCACAAGGCCTGGAATAGCTGGGAGTGATTCTGGGGTTCCCAAAATGAGCTGGGGAGCCTCTTCCCCATCCAAAAAAGAACTAAATAGAAAGCAAAATACCACGGGTTTTAAGTTTCTTAAAACCTTTAAACAGTCTTTGAATTTATGTCTATGTCATATTGAGAAAGAAAGGAATTTTTGGAAACTTTAATTTCGAGAAAGTTTAATACCATATACAATTTTAGAGAGAAGTGTTTATCAAAAGTTTTATTTAATTAAACTTTAATTTGTTTTGTTTTTTTTCTGGCAATGCTCAGGGCTTACTCCTTGTTCGGTACTTAGGGATCACTCCTGGCAATGTTGGATGTGTGTTGACAGGGGTGAGGGAGTACATATGTGGTGCCATGGATCAAACTTGAATTGGCTGCATGCAAGTGTCCTGCCTACTGTAATAAATATAATTCTGGTCTCAGCACCAGTATTTTTTTTTAATTCTATAAAATACATACAGAAGAGATGGTTCAGTGGCTTTAGTATATGACTTGCAAGCAGAGGCCATGAATTCGATTTTTACTAAATGCCATGAGCACAATCCTGGCAGCTTTCCCCTATCTGAGCTTTCTGGTACATGGATGGTTTTGGTGACAATTCATCAAGGAGGGATGTGTAAGCACTATAAATAAAGGGCATGATTCCTGGCAAACAAATGTGTGCCCAGTGCATCAATACCACATGAGCATAAAAAACAGAATGTGTAAGAACCACACCAAGAGTGTATTCAACCCTTGCCATTACAAGAAAAGCAATGGAGTGAAGGGAGAAATTAAAATAATAAACATTTAAAAATAACAATTAAAATATGATATATGAGGGCCTATGATTTCTGCAATAAAAGTTTATTTGAAATTTGATATACATATATATTCCCATATATATCTAAAAAAGTTAAAGAATCTGAGTGTTCTTCTAGGAATAAATTGTAGGCTATAAATATTAGGTCTTTAATAATTTTTCAGGAACTGGAAAGATATTACAGTGGACATGATACTTGTCATGCAGTAGCCAACTGGGGTTCAATTCCCAGCATCCCATATGATCCCCAAGCACTGACAAAAGTAAATTCTGAGTAAAGAGTTAACTCTGAGCATCACTGGTGTGGCCAAAGCATTTTTTCCCCTCAAGTTTCACTTCTTTCCACTACCCCAATCCTAGCTCTAGGATTCACACTTCAGAAGACATAAATATTTAAAGACCCTTTTTTTGTTGTTGTTTTGGGGCCTTACCCAGTGGTGTTCAGGGGTTCTATTTTGGGCTCTGAGATCAGGAATCACTCCTGGTGGGTTCAGAGGACCATATGGGATGCCAAATATCAAACCCAGGTTGGCTGTAAGCAAAATAAATGCCCTGCTGTTTGATCACCCTGGTCCATAAAAATACTTTTTTGATCCAATTTTCTCATTTTTGAAATTCAGTACTAGGGTTCTAATTATATTATTAAAATCTTTGCTATTGACTGTAGTTGGCAACTAAATTATCACACCTCATTATATTAAAATGTGTCTTTAGGAGTCAACATTTACAAACATTACGAAACATTACAAATGTTTACAAACATTTACAACATTTACAAAATATTAACTGAAAATTGGCTTACTGTCAAAACCAGAAAATTGTGCATATATACACATTATGTATATATGTATATGCATATTACACAGTACATGTGTATATATGTATGATATGTGCCTTTTTTTAAGAGTGACTCCTAGTGAGGTTGGTAGACCCCCAGGTTATCCCTGCAAAGCTTTATAATGCTTGAGAGCTTTGTGTCAGGATTCATTCTAAGCATGTGCTCTATCACTTGAGCTTCTTACCCTTGTACTGATAAGGCACATTTTTTCCTAAAACTATCTTGTACATTTTTTTCAGAAATGACATTATGTGGAATTAAATAGTACAAAGAGTAGACTGAATGATTTACAATAGCATATACTGACTCTAGAAAGTCAGATGATAGTACGGCTGGTAGGGTGTTTGCCTTGCATATGGCAGACCTTGGTGTCTGATCTGGTCCCCTGAGTACTGCCAAGAGTAATTCCTGAATGCAAAGTTAGGAGTAAGCCTGAGCATCACTGGGTATGGCCTCATGAAAATCCCCAAAGCAACTAAAAACGCTCCAGAAATTTAGAAATTTATTTTAATATAATCAGCCATTATTAATATTCAATGCCATTTATACAATGTCAAGACAATGTCTGAAGTTAAAGCAGTATTTTGAGTTTCCCTGAGAATGACAGTAACTGGATCTGAATCTTTTCTAACTAATTTACTATTAAATTAATAGGCTTGTGGCCACACACACCCAACCTAAATTTATGAACAAATGCAGCAAAATGAAGTTATTTTCTATATTGGGAATTATAGCTTTACACTTGTAAAAGTATTATTGACTTGTAAACCATAAAGGCTTTCTATGAACTTTCGTAAAAAATAAAGTATGATTTGATCAATAAATTTAGTTTTAAATGTAAAGTAAAAGAATAAAAATTTAACAATGTTCACCTTGAAATTATTTCATAGGTCACTGTTATATCATCTAATAAGATAATTAAAAACATGCAAGCAGCTGGTACTAGAGTTAAGCAGATTAATGTAATAGTCTAGAGTCATATGTGTTGGCAAGGGGCTTGCCTCTTCAGCAAGGAGAAGGTCAGCTGCCTTTGGGAAGAGGGAGCTGTTAGACATAACAAGCTATCAGCTCTATGGGATGTAGGAACTGCCACTAAATGAAAGGTCTATTACACACTGTGAATCACAAAACAACTTCTCTTCTTTCAGACCCCCAAAAGATCTTGGCTTTAATTATAAAAAAGAAACCTGGAAAGTTCATAGCAAGTGACAGATACTTTAATACAGGTCTTTAATAAGTGCATGATAAACTGTATCAGTCATATTATCTTCTCAATTCTTATAAACTTGCCATTTTAATATCACCTCCAAAATGATGCATAGAATTTTTTTCTACACATTTTTGGAGGGGGAGCCACACCAAAAAGTGCTCAGAGGCTCTTCCTGGTTCTGTATTCAGGAGTGACCCTTGGGGATATTCAAGAGATCACATGTGGTGCTGGGACTTCATACCAGAGTTAGATTACATGGAACTGTACGAAGCAAGTGTCTTACCTTCTGTACTATCTCTCAGACTCCTAGAACATGTTTTTAAAAAGAATATCTAAATAGTAATCAATATAACCCAGGTATCATATAACAATCACACTAGTAAGTAGGAGTTAAATATGTTGACCCCAATGAAACAAACCCAAGACAAAAAAAATCAAATAAATATACTTTAGTCCATGGAAAAGAAACCTGAGTATATATATATATATATACATAAAGCCAAGGTTAGAATGCATAAATTTAAAATATTTTTTCGGTTTTGGGGTCACACATGGCAGGACTCTGGGGTTTGTCCTGACTCTGTGCACAGAAATCGCTCCTGGCAGGTTCAGGGGGCCATATGGGACGCCAGAACTCAAACCATCGTCCATCCTGGGTCGGCTATATACAAGGCAAACACCCTACCACTGTACTATCTCTCTGGTCCCCAGATTTCAAATCTTTAATTCATTAAAATTTCATCCCTAATGCTAATAGTAAAGCATAGTCCTTTTTATCTTTACTATGTAAATAAATTTGTTATACTAAGATAAGCTACAATATCCTCTTTTTGATTGTTGTTGGGTTACAACCTGCACTTAGGAATCACTACTGGTATTGAGAGACAGAAATTGAGTCAACCACATAAAAGGCAAATGCACAGCCCACTATATTATTGCTCTGGTATTTCCACTAGAATATTCTACCAGAGAAATAAGGGTTTCTAGTCTAAGGTAATGTATGTTTGTAATTTGTTTTTTGAAACATAGATAAAGGTCATTTTCCTACAAACACATTTTTTAATTAAAATCCTTTAGCATCTCTATATTGAAGCAATGTAAAAATTATAATATTAAGAGGTTAAAAAAGTTGATAATATTGACTGAAAGACAAAGGCTACAAATATTCACTCAGCATTTCTAGCAATAAATTTCCTAACAATCTAAACTGTTGTATGTATTACCAAAAATGAGGACACTGAAGCTAAGACCTCTCTAAAGTCTTGACAGGTTTGAGCTGGGATCTGAATCAAATCACTGTTTAAGTATTATTTTTCAAAACAAATGGGCAAACAACACAGCAACAACAAGAAGAAACTAAATGCTCTTGAAACCGAAAATCCTTAATCACATAGAGATCCACAGTAATGCAAATAATGTACTACATATTAAGTAAGGTGACCAATTCAAGAACTGAAGTTAATAAAGTCTCAGCATATGCCATAACGGTACAACTACTGGAAGGTTATTTGTCGTCTAAAGCAACAAAGCTTTCAATTTATTTTTGGTGAGTCCAAGGGAATTAATATAATGTCATATTTTGAGTTTAACTTTTTAAAAAGACTTTGTCACATACATGTTATCTCAATATTTCAAACAGCAATGAGACTGAAGAAGGAGTGGAGAGTAAAGCAGATGGAAGTACAGGGACTTTCCAGATCCCAGGAATGGTGTCAGAGAAGGGAAAAGCCTCAAGTCTCGAAAAAGGCTTGAGATTAGGCTGTGTAAGACATCATGGGAAGGCACCTCCAGAACACCCACTCCCCTCCCAGCTTCTTTAGTAGAGGTGTTACAGGCAAAAGATTTATAAAATTTATTTTATATAAGTAAGCTGTGCACTATATATTACATATATTACAATAAAAATCCGATATTGCATATATACATACATATACACAGTTTTTGTTTTTCTTTTGGGGCCATACCAGTGATGCTCAGTGGTTACTCCTGATTATCTGTTCAGAAATCGCTCCTGGCTTGGGGGACCACATGGGATGCTGGGGATCAAATTGAAGTCCTTTCTGGGTCAGCCGTGTGCAAGGCAAATGCCATACCGCTCTGTCCTACCACTCAGACCCCACCATTTTTTAAACTTAAAAATACTGTGGGAAGGAAGCAGGTTAGACATTAAAATGTCCATTTAAAGCATGCTTACTCCTTCCCTTCTTCCCTTTCCTTCGATTGATGTTGCTGTGACATGGAAACACTTGTGGCCCTAGCTATGGTGCTTCCTTGGGTGCACATCAGGTAACTGCCCACTTCAGAGATGACAAAAATAAGGCCTGTATTATTGTAGACACAATCATATGAATCTTGAGAGATTGTTACTATGCTGATGATTGAAGCATTCACACTGTGAAGGCAGTTTAAGTACAAAGAATTATTATACTAAACGATGTTCGAACATTTCTTAAGTTTACTGAAATACTAACATTTTCCTAATAATCTATTTTGTACTGAGTTTATATGAACCACTTGTCAGTAAAAAAAATGATATTTTTCTTTTCACAAGTAAATTTATGGACAAATCTCTTTTTTCATTTTAGTGATCTGCAAAAATCCCTCATTTATGTCAGTGAACCTTACGGTAGCAGTAAAATCCTAGCTGTGCTTCTAGGAATTTTGCATTAACCCTTGCCAAATTCACAAGCAAACTCATTAGTTTCTAAGAGCTATTGCCATTTGGGTAGAAAAATACTCATTTCACACCTTAAAAATTAAAATACCATTTAATAACACTGATCCGCCAACTATTAAAAGCTCATTTTTATACTCGTTTTATATACTAGAGTTTTTTTATCTTGCCTTTTTAATTACAACCATAAATTAGTATCCTAACATTACAACACTGATAGGCATTAATTAAAAATATATTAGTTAACAACATTAGTATTTATCGTGCAAAGTTGCATCAGGAGTTCATTTCAAAGAACAATTATTGCTCAATAATACTAAGTTTGATGTTTCAACTATTCAATAATAAAACAAACTAATTCTTTGTCTTCAATTAATATATTCCTCTTAACTTGAGATTATGTCCATTATTTACTATAATTGACTAAGCTATAAATGTAATTGTAACATTTAAATCAGCAACAAAATTTATAAGTGATTTTCCATCTTTTAAAACCATTTAGCTTCTTTTTGTCTTAATTTTTTCTTTATTGTATTTATATTGAATAATTGTATAACCATCACAGATTTCACATATATTATCATATTAACATTTCTCAGTTATATGCCAAACCATGAATATTTAACTATCTTTTATATTCACTTTTTGAGGGCATGAACAGATATAATATGTTCAGATAAGGAATTTTAGCAATTACTTAATGTGTCAAATTCCAAGTCTTATTTTATTCTTTAGCTCTACGAGTTTGGATTCTAACATTCATAAGGTAGGATGGGTATAGTGAAAATATAATGATAAAATATGAGTTTTACTGCTGTGATAATGCCCTTCCAGAACACCATGGGAATATAAGCCTTTTGTAATATCCATGACACTTAAATAACTGATTATTTATACAGACCCCAACTGGTATTAAAAAAAAGACGTCAGGTTTTCAATTACCATCTCATTTCTGGAATTCATAAGCAAATTGTAAAAACTTTCACATTTACCAGATTTTTATGAAATACTTTGTATATACAAGACTATGCTAGATAGTGTAAGCGTGCTAAGGATCTCAAAAAATAAATGTCAGACCTTCAATTAGAGATACATATGTATTCAAATAAAAATACAAATATTTTAAGAATTCTGTTTTGTAGACAAGAAGTATAATGCTTAATATTCAAAGTCATTTTCAAGTGTACAGTTGCTCTTCCACACATTTATGTAACTATCAGAACTAAATAAAGTCAAAGTAATACAATTTCTGAAATTCTAGAAAACTCTGTATTGCTTACTATATTGCAAAAATACCGAATCTATGCCTTTTTCTTCTAAAAGATATCTGCCTTGCTCTTATATTTTAATTCAGTACACAGATTTCTAAAAAATGTCAATTATTCTTCTTCCCAGATCTGACTTTTAGAAAGGTACCATATATACTCAACCAAATTCAAGATATAAGGAGAAAATTAACAAGATTAAAGAGCCACATTTTCTTAACAAGTATATCATATAAGCGACTAATAAAAATGTAACTGACCTGATATGTTAATAAACAAGTAGGACATGAAAAAATACTACAAATGGATTACATTTTATACCCTTAGTTCATAAACAGTATGCTCTGGTTTTGCTGAAAACTAAAATAAAGGGAGGCCTTTAGAATTACAACTGATGTACAGAAAACACAGAAACAAAAATGGAGTATATTGAGCATGATATTATATATTCATTCCAATTGCCCACAAGTTAACAGAAGATATACTGAATTTCACTTATCCAAGGACCAGGACTGCTACCTTTTTCATTAATCACTAAGTCTGCAGAACAACTGCATACCAATATATTCTTTATGTTAGCTATGATCTTAAAGCACAGGTAGCAAGCAGTCCCATACTCTTCTAAGGTCAGAATCCTGTACATTTAGGTACCTTAAACATTTATTATATTATCATGAATCTCGTATCCATTACCTACCTATAGGAATTAAAAGTCCCATCAGAATCCAAAGGTGAACTTGTGCTTCCATTTTTATTTGAATCTCCTGGGAAAAAAAATGAACAAGAGTGGATCAATAATGAAGGTACTTAATATTTCAATTCAAAGCATCAATATGCAGTATACTTAATATTAAAGAATATACATAATTCATTTACACACTTATTTTGGTGCTAATATATAAACACATTCCCCTTCTCACCTGGATGGGAATACTACAAAAAAATAACTAGTAACAGGAACAACTGAAATATTTTACAAGCATTTTCATCTGAATCACAGACAATCCAAAATTCAGAAGTATTTATTTTCACTTTACTATCGATAAAAAAAAAAAGGCAGCTTTCGACATGAACTTAGTCACTCCACCTCACCACTGACAGAATCAAAAAAGAGAACAGGCAGAGAACAATTCTGGTTTACTCTCCAGGCGCCAGTTCTCCACCCTCATAGATTTAGTCATAAGACAGGTAGACAAAAAGCTGACTTGGGAGATAGGAGTCACAGTACATTCTAATCAACTCTTATCACACTTTAGTATTTTTCCCAAAGCTTAAATAAAAAATATCTAGCTCATGAAAACGTTTTTTGGTAAATGGGTTTTGAGGTGTGTGTATATAGAATTATAACACTGTATTATCTAAAACTGTATGATGTAAAACTTGATATAGACGTAGAGGATGATTTCATTTCCAGCATATACCCTCCCCCTACATACATACAAGACACAGTCCTAAACACCTACACACACACACACACACACACACACACACACACACACACACTTTGAAATACAGTCCCTATGAAACCACAGTATAATCTTGTCAAATAAGAGTATTTGTTTCTTAGAAACAAACAAACAAACAAAAAAATAAATCTAGAACTTGCATTTCATATTACCAATGACTGTACGTTAACTTTCACACATCAGAATACATTCATTTTAATGATATATAAAGCTTAATAATTTAATGATTTATTCCATTTTAATTCATAGTTTTAATCTACTTTGAAAAATCTAAGGTGCCACTGGAGATCATCACAGTGGTTCTGGTTAAGTCAAATAGTAATTATAGAGCTTTCACTTTAAAGATGAGATTATTTTTAATTATTGAGTACAGTACTTAAGGTACCATACTTATATAATTATGCTACTCATTAAATGGTTATTGAAAGCTGAAATGTAATTTTAATGACAGCTACCTATTTTTCTTTGCACATTTTATAGTTGACAGATTAGTGAAGAATGTTGGTTTGCTTAAAAATGTTTGCAGCTGTGCCTAAGTGTTTAGGAAGATGAGAAGTGGACGGAGCCACTTAAACTCTTAAAACAATTCTTTCAAGGAATACCTTTCCAGTTTTTTTTTTGGGGGGGGGGGGTTGGGCCACACCCAGTGACGCTCAGGTGTTACTCCTGGCTATGGGCTCAGAAGTAGCTCCTGGATTGGAGCACCATATGGGGAACCGGGGGATCGAACCGCCATCAGTCCTAGGCTAGCGCAGGCAAGGCAAGGCAGGCACCTTACCTCCAGCGCCACCGCCCGGCCCCTTCAGTTTTCTTTTTTTTTATTAACTAAAATTTTCTTAGCAGTTTACAACATTCAAAATATTGGCATATTTTACAAAAATATTGAGAGTCTTCAATGTTTAAGTTTAATCTAGTCAGGTTTTATTTTTTAATTTTTTTTTTGGTTTTTGGGTCACACCCGGCAGTGCTCAGGGGTTACTCCTGGCTCCATGCTCAGAAATTGCCCCTGGCAGGCACGGGGGATCATATGGGGCACCGGGATTCGAACTGATGACCTTTTGCATGAAAGGCAAACGCCTTACCTCCATGCTATCTCCCGGGCCCCTTATTCTTTAATTCTTAGAAGTAATAAGTACAGTACAACTATTCACAAAATAAGTACTTCATTTAAAAAAATAATAAACATGCAAATTTTATAAGTTAAATATATTTAAGAAAAATTAGTATCTATCTGGCAAATTTTTTTAAAAATGTTATTTAACAGCTTGCAGACATTTCCTGAGAAATATTCTGTAATTAGATAGAATAAGGCACTATATCATAGATTTAACATTAAGTCTTCTTTTGCCTTAAATATTATAACTTTAATCAAAATTTTACAAGCACAGTAAATTTCTTCCTTTCTGCTAATAGTTATCAGATCAAATATAAAATATTTCATAAATGAAGACTTACATATTTTAATTAATCATGTTTCATCATTGTAATGTATATAAATGATTGTCATTACTTTATAATAATTTTAAGATAAATATATCACATCAAATATAACCTTCAAAGGGAGGTAATAAGGAAAAATTTGGCTTTTGTTTCCTAAAAACATACCAAATAAGGAATAGAAATATTTAACTAAATAACACTAGAGAAAATAATTTAGACTTAGCTATAGAAGAAAAAGGCAATAAAGTTTTGAAGCAGGAAAAACTGCTTAGTTCCTTGAATCCTCTAGTTGAAATTAATTATAGCAAATGTTTATGAAAACATCTGTTCCTTACAGTTATAAATTCTTAATTTTAGTATGGACGATTCTAGACTCTTATTTTGGGAGGATATTATCTGACAATTGAGAGGTTTACAAAGGAAGAAACAGATTTTTTAATTCTGGAAAACTGTATATCTGGTGGGTTATATCCTTTAGAGATTTTTGTTTTTCTGAAACATTTGGAAGGGCTTAAAATCAGTTAACTAGAAGAAATCAAAGACAAACAAAAAGGTTCAGCTTTCATTCAAAATATTTTATGATAAAAACATCTGTAACCCAAGACATCAGCAACTAAGAGCTAAAAACAAATATTATTCTACTATCAACCTAATGTAGAGTTCTATATGATAAAGTATTGATTTATCAGACATTTTAGTAAGTTCAGTGCTAATACAATAATGGAAAGGTATGTGTAGTGTTCCCAAAAATAACAATAGAGGGTGCAAGAGAGTTTTATATAATGTTTTCAGTTGCTGTTCAGAAACTTGAACTAAGTTGACAAGTAGCTGAAACAAGGGATGTAAGTTGTTTTCAGGTTACAGATGAGGATGGAAATATGAGTACACACACACATGCAGGCACTCACACATTATTAAAGTAATCTCTTATCAAAGATTCTTAAATGGTCAAAAGGCACAAACATTAAAGGCATTTTATAACATCAATTTATCTTCTTGCCTGGAAAATATATAAACAGGAAATTATTTAAAAATGCAACAATCATTTAAAAGGTATTCAGTATTTAATATAAACTGCCTGACAAAATGGCCTGTAAACATTGATAAGGTAAATTTTTTAAATGCTTGAACTTTGTTCAATATATAATATGCACTGATATTACAGATGCAGACAGTATACAGTAGTTGCTAATGGGAACAGAGCATCCATTACCTGTGACTGCTAGGTTTGAGATTAACATATCACTTTACTTTTAATTAGTTTTATAACTTTGTAATAAATTAATAACAATTAAAATAAGATGATTTAAGAAATGTTGCATCTATCTTTTTTAAATGATGGAACATAGCCATTTATGATTAGTGATAACATACATTAGATAATTAATTAATAACATGTATAATAGTCATTTTAGTTTCAAGTCATGATGTATTCAATTCAGATCCCTTTTCAGTTTTTTAGTTGTTTCTAAGAAAACCAGAGGTTATCCACACAAGGAAAGTAGCCACAGATTAAAAACAAAACTAAACAATTAAATAAAGAAAAAGGCAAACTGAAAATTCAGTGGTGTTTTTCACTTGCATTTATCCCCAAGCTAGGAGCAATTTCTGAGCATAGAGCAAGGAGTAACCCCTGAGGTCACAGGGTGTGTCTCAAAAAAAATGGGGGGCACATTTATGAACATCTCTACTCAAAAGACTGTCAATTCTTCACAATAATGCAAACAGTGTATTGTATTTCAGGAGCTTCAATCTTGCTGAACTCAATCTCTGTGGTGTTTGGGTGATACCAGTGATCAAACTCAGGGCTTCTTCACACATGCTAGTGGAATGATTCCTCATGTGAACTACCTCCCAGCCTCACATTATCAGACTTGAGGAGAAAAGTTTTACCAGAATGGTAGAGTAGGAGCAAACTGTATTTGCAAATTATTGTGCAAAACTGTTACAACTTGTTTAGGGGTTACATGAAGGACCAATATCAGACACTAGTCTCTTTTTCACCTAAATCAAAATCAGGTATAGACATTACTCATTGACACCCAGCAAACCAAACTAAGAATTAGCAGGTGTGTGGGGTTAACATTCTAAATAAAATATGAAATAGATCACTATTTTTTGGGTCAAGGAGCCAGAGTTTGTGAGAGAGTCTTTGGGAAATTAGCATATTTAAAAGAACTTGTACACAAGAGATGCAGAAGAGTATGTACACCCCCAGGCAGGAATGGTTAGTCAAAATATGATCACAACGGTGAACACAAATCTTGCAAAAAGCTGAAGGGTTGCTAGGCACAGAGCAAAGACAGTATATCATTTGGTTTCTTGTTTAGTTTTCAACATTTTTTGTAAGTTCCTGGCATTCGAGGAATCTGTCAAAGACCTTATCCATTCACAGTTAAGAAAGGCAGATTTCTGAAACTAAATTTGTCAAGGAATAAGCCTTTATTGAAATAATTCAAAAAAAGGCAAATAAATCAAAACTGTAGTAAAAACATTAAAAAATAGCCAAACCTACTCAAGAAAAAACCTAACTTTGAGCAAATAATATGAATACATATTGTTGTCACCAAATGTCACAGAAGCAAAAATTCACAAAGCATTACAAAGAAACAAAAGTACTGTTAATAAGGGAACAAAAATAGACAATTTCTTATTAATCTAGAAACTGGATGAACTAGACAGAGATTTTATAGCACTGATTTATAAATGCTTAAGGAACAAAAGAAAAATGGGGGAAGAAAAGAAAATTAGTAAATATTGGGTCAAAAAATGAGGTTGTTGATAAAATGATGGAAATAAGAAAAGGACATACAATTGCTAGAGCTGAAAACTACACTAACTGAAATGAAAACTGAGAGAAGTTCAACAACGCGGGTGAGCAGAGAAGACAAAAATGGGAAATTTGAAGAGGGAACGATTGAAATTATTGAGCCTCTGGACCAAAAGTGAGTAAAGGAAGATAGAAAACAGAAACAATAAATTGTGTGTGAACCCAAGAGGTATACTATGCATGTCTTTTAAGCCTGATAAACAAAAGAATATTCGGAGGTTGGAGAGATAGTACAGTATTACTGTACTGGGAACTTCTCTTGCATGCAGTCAAACAAAGGTTGTTTCCGGGCACCACTTAGGCTACCAACATTGGCCAGGAGCACCTGAGTCAAAAGTTAGCCCTAAGCAAAGTGGCTCCCAAAACAAATTCATCTTTTGTTGTTTGTTTGTTTTTGTTTGGGGGCCACACCTGGCAGTGTTCAGTTAGCCCTACCTCTGCACTCAGGAATCACTCCTGTAGTGCTCAGAGGACCATATAGGATGCTATGAATTGAACCGTAATTTGTTTTATGCAAGGAAAATGCCCTACGCACTATACTATCATTCTGGCCCCTATTTTATTTTTATGTATTTTTTGGGGTGGGGGGGTTTGGGTCACACTGGCAGTGCTCAGGGGTTACTCTTGGCTCTGTGCTTAGAAATCTCTCCTGGCAGGCACAGGGAACCATATGGAATGCTGGAATTTGAACCACCGTCAGTCCTGGGTCAGCTGCATGCAAGGCAAATGCCCTACCGCTGTGCTGTCTCTCCAGCCCCTATTTTTAGGGACTATTTTTAGCCCCAATTTTTTAGTACATGCTTTGAAAGTATGAGGCAATTAGTTTAAGTACCATCACCACTGTAGCCCTAAGAATGGCAACAAAAAGAAACAACGCCAAAAATGTCCCAAAATGAAATGTACTATTTATAAATACATAAAAATCAACATACAGTAGGCAAGATAAACTCAGATTCATTCATATCAAAACACATTATAAAAAACAGTTCAATGAAAACTTTGGAACAGAAGGTGATCTGTTACAACCAGATTAGGCATTTTCTCTATATTAAAGATTTGCTAGCATCTCAAGCTGATTTGTGTACTCTAAGCTCTCTCCCCACTGGAGAAGGTCATCTATCTCAAACATCTCTCTGTCTTGCTTTATACTAGTCTGTCTCCCCACTCCCTATCATTCCTCACTTCCTCCCTCTATGTCCTCTCCACTTGCTATCTCCCCCTATCTCCTGTCTTCCTCATCCCTTTCTCCCCTTCCTTCTTCTCTCACTCCTTCCCTTTCTTTTTCGTCCTTCCTTTTCTTCCCGCTTCCCTTTCTTCACTTTTCCCCTTCCCATCCTCATATTCCTCCAAATAAAACTGTTTATTCACATCTAGATCTGTAATATTGTTTCTCTTAAGAAAATAGAAGTCAACAGTCAGCAAGATGACAAATGCTAAATGTGCTTAAATAAAAAAATACTGTCACTAAGTATTTTATAGTCAGCAAAATATTACTTCAAAAATAAGAGAGGCTGGAGAGACTGGAGAGGGGTGAAGGCACATTTCTTGCAAGTTGTCCATATTTTTTATCCTCAGCACTGCATAACTGCGCAATATCTTGAGTGATAATTGAACAATTCTGGTTGTGGCCTCCACCACTACACACCCAAATTAGAGAGAAGTTAAAGACAATGCAAGAAATACTAAAACTAAGAATTTGATATATTAGCTGTAATCTAGACCATAGGTTCCCCAAATAGATTCAGCCTACATTGCCTTACCAGTTACAGACCAGAAAGTGTCTGCAATTGTGCCTGAGGATACTCATGGTACCTCCTACACCATAACAGTGACCCTATGTGTGGTACTGTCCACTATGGAATCTAGCACTGTGGGAATCTTTCAGGCAGAAAAATTATGTTAGGTAAGAATTTATGGTTGTGAGAACATGCAAAGATCTCTAATAAATATGAGAACAAAGTCAATGTTTTTATATTTAAGTTTTGTAATTCCATTTAACTTCAAATGGTTAGGAAATACAAATGAATAGAAAATAATTATAAGTCTATTAATATACACAATGTAGAAAATGTAATACATACTACATAAATGGAGAATAGTAGTGTTGTCTAAAACATTGATTTTTAGGTTATTAAGTTAAGCCTCAGTAATATTTGAAGTAGTTTGCTATAAATATCTTATGTTAACCAAAATCCTCCCTCTATAACAGTTCAAATGTAATGTTTTAAAAGAAGCAGAATGGGTTTATTTTGTTGATCCATCTGGCAACTCTATGTCTTTTGACTGGTGAGATCATGACACTGATTTTAATTTGTCTTTTTTTGGGGGGGGGTGGTATTGGTGGTGGTGTGAATTTGGGTCACAACTGGTGATGCTCGGAGGTTACTCCTGGCTCTGTGCCCACATGGGGGGGACCATGTGGAATACTGGGGATTGAACCTGGGTCCATTCTGGGTCAGCTGTGTGCAAGGCAAACACCCTACCACGGTGCTATCGCTCCACACCCAGAGGCATTGATTTTATTTTATTATTTTTTGGCCACACCCGGTTGATGCTAAGGTGTTCAGAAATCAACCCTAGCTTTGGGGGATCATATAGGATGCAGGGATCAAAGCGAGCTCAGTCCTAGGTCAGCCACATTCAAGGCAAATGCCCTACCACTGTGCTATCACTTCGGACCCAAGGACATTAATTTTAAATAAAATTACGAAAGAAATACATTTTTGTTCCCACCATTTTATATAAATTTGGGTATTTGTGATATTAGTCTGTTTCTTCTTACTTCCTTTTATTCCACCTATACTTTGTATCTATCCGCTATATGTTGTGATCAGGTTTCTTGTGCTGTACCTTCACTGAGTGTCTAGAGAATACCATGTAATTTATCTCTGAAGTTTTTAGTTTATAGTATCTCTTAAGGTCAAAGCGTTTGGAACTGGAATCCAATATATCAAAACACATTATTATTCTATTTTCCCACATTTTGTGTTATAAATATCCTACTGTTTCCAATTAGGGGTGATTTGCCTTTTATGGAAGAATATTTGTATTTGTGTCTCTGCATTGCTGGCTTAGTGACCATAAGCTTTTTTATGTTTGTTTGTAAAGCTTCATATCACTTATTGAAGTTTGAGTGGCAGTCTTGTTGGATAAAGTATAACTCGAATGTGTGTTTTACCTGGTATACTGGCTAGCATTCTCCTTTGGCTGGAAGATTCATTTGATAGATCTACTGTGAGTCTGATGTGGGGGGGTGTCCCTTAAATGCAATTTTTTTTATTTATACTTGCTGTTCTTATGATTCTCTATCTTTAACTCTGTCATTTTAATTACACTTGTCTTGTTGCTCATCTGTATGTTCTTTAATTCACCACTGGTGATTTCAAACTATGAAATTTTCTTACATTTTTCTCAATCCATTCTTTATAGTACAAAAAACTTCCTCAGGTTTTTCTCTAACAATTTTGAGTGCTTATTTGAATCCTTCATAGGTTACTATCTTCATTATTGCAGGTGAAATTTTCCTCTGACTTATTGCACTATTCTTTTTTTTTGTTTGTTTTTTTGTTTTTTTTGTTTTTGCTTTTGGGCCACACCCAGTGACGCTCAGGGGTTACTCCTGGCTATGCGCCAGAAGTCACTCCTGGCAGGCACGGGGGACCATATGGGAACCGGGGGATCGAACCATGATCCGTCCAAGGCTAGTGTGGTAAGGCAGGCACCTTACCTGCAGCGCCACCGCCCGGCCCCTTATTGCACTATTCTATGTTTAATTCAGGTTTTTTTTTTTTCTAATATTTAGCTTTGTTTAGAAATCTAGAGAGTTTTTTTTTCATTTGCTTTGTTTTCTGCTATTTTGAACATACCTCTGGAAATTGTTATTCCATTGTCTCTCTCTCTCTCTCTCTATTTTATTGATCAATAATCTGGCACTTAGGTTGTTTTCAGATCTAACAGGTTATAAATATTGCTCCAATAAACATAGGAATGCCTCTATCTTTTAAGAACTGTGTTTGGGGCTGGAGCAGTGGCGCAAGCAGTTAGGCGACTGCCTTGTCCACGCTAGCCTAGGACAGACTGTGGTTTGATCCCCTGACCTTCCATATGGTCCCTCAAGCCAGGAGTGATTTCTGAGCTCATAGCTAGGAGTAATGCCTGAGCGTTGCCTGATGTGCCCCCCCCACAAAAAATAAAAACAGAAACAAAAACAAAAAAAGAACTGTGCTTTAAAACATGTGAAAATAAGTAAATTCCAAGAATTAGAATAACTGAATCATATGGACTGTGTAATTTTAATGGACTGTCTTACTTAATTTGGGGGGTTGTTTCTAGGCTAACTTAGCAGTGTTTAGGGTTTGCTTCTGACCCTGCTAAAATATCACTCCTGACAGGCCTGGGGAACCCAAAGGGAAACTGGGAATCAAACCTATGTCAGCTATATAAAAGCAAGTGCCTTAATTATTGTACTATCTCTCTAGCCCTAATCTATTCATTCAAAATATAGTATTCCAATGCTAAAATAAAAGTAAAAGGCTATGGAACAAAGAAAGTGATAGCACAATGAGTAAGGTAATTGTCCTGCACACAGCCAACCAGAATTCAACCCTCGGCATCCCATTTGGTCCTCTGAGCCTGCCAGGAGTGATTTCAGAGCATAGAGGCATGAGTAACCCCCTGAGAGCTACTAGATATAGCCCAAATACAAAACAAAGAAAAAAACAAGGATATTAGTTATATGTTAAGATAAAAACCTAAAAAGTTAAATACACATAAATGATAAGTTTATTTAGTAAAAAGACATTTGTGAAATATTTAATTAACAAGTCTATTTCATGGATTATAAAAAGGTAAAATTTGTGCATATTTTACTTCTACATGTGCTATAAACATGATATAGTGTTGTTTTTGCTTTAGGTAGTTATTTCAGAGTAATTAACATTAAAGAAAATTATTTTAATCCATTTATTCAATTTCCAATATTCTTCAATTATTTGTATATATTCGAAATATACTTCTTTTATCAACATTAATCTAACTGAAAATCTCCATTTAACATTTCTTATCAGTTTGAATCTACTAATAAAACTACCATGGCTTTCATTTATCTGGGAAACAAACATTCTTTTATGTGTGAAACATGGTAGGTTTTTTTCTTGTTGATATTTTTTTTTAAAAAAACTGAAACTCAGAAAAAGCTGAGAATATTAGAAAAAACATGAGAATAGGAGAAATGTATTTAAGAGAGAATTCAGGAAATAAAGAAACTTAAATGAAGGGAGAACATGGGACTTGAAGAGCAAGCCTGAAAAACTATTAAAGTATTATTCATTTTTTTGTTTGTTTTTGGATCACACCCGGCAGTGCTCAGGGGTTACTCCTAGCTCTATGTTCAGAAATCGCCCCTGACAGGCACGGGGGACCATATGGGATGCCGGGATTCAAACCACCATCCTTCTGCATGTCTAATTCATTTTTTAAAGCTACTTTCTTTGGGTAAAATTTCTGACTTTCTACTCTTTCAGTACTTCAAGGATGTCACCCTGTGGTTTTTTTTTTTGGGGGGGGGGGTTGGGTCACACCCGGCAGTACTCTGGCTCCATGCTCAGAAATTGCTCCTGGCAGGCACGGGGGACCATATGGGGCACCGGGATTCGAACCGATGACCTTTTGCATGAAAGGCAAAAGCCTTACCTCCATGCTATCTCCCGGGCCCCACCACCCTGTGGTTTTTAACTTGGCTGTTTCCTAGAGAGACATCTGCTCTGTACAGATCTAGTTTATATCTGACTCAGATTTTTGCATTAGTTATCTATTGCTGCTATCATAAATCTAATGATTATTTTTTCTAGCTTTCTTTATTAACTTCTTGGTCTTCTGCCAAGCCAAGCACTACCAAGATGGACATGGTGTTCCTGTCTCCACAGGCTCGACTTGTCTTGTATCCTCAGGTGCTAGCACTGAGTCATCTGGCCCAGGTAACTGTATATAGATGGGAATAGCTCTTTTGTCTTCTGAGCACTGCTAGGACCCAATCCCCAAGTTTTCTTTAATCTTTTGTTTTATTATGTGATTATACTTTGAAGTGACTTATTTTTTATTTTTCCCCTATAGTCTGATTAGTATTCTCTTGTAGTATTCTCTAGTAGTAGGCTCTGCATTCCAGTATCTGTCATTAATCTGGGATAGCTATCAGTCACTCTTAAGTTTCTTTTATTGTCTTCTTTAATCTAAATATAAGTATTATTTGATATTATGCCAACAGTTCTTAAATGTTGTATTTACCTTATTCTTTTCTTTTCTTTTTCTTTTTCTTTTTTTTTTTTTTTTTTTGGTTTTTGGATCACACCTGGCAGTGCTCAGGTGTTACTCTCCTGGCTCTTTGCTCAAAAATCGCCCCTGGCAGGCATGGGGACCATATGGGATGCTGGGATTCAAACCAGCGACCTTCATGCAAAGCAAATGCCTTACCTCCATGCTACTCTCCGGCACCTGCATTTACTTTATTCTTAATTCTCTTTATGTTTTAGTGACATCATCCAGTTTTTACATTGTTTTGTTGACTTTCATTTATGACTCAAATTCTGTTACTGTGTATTCTTTTTCTGCAATTTTCCTCAATTCACTGACATAATTATTATCTGTCAATTGAAATTAACCATGTTGGGGCCGGGCAGTGGCACTGGAGATAAGGTGCCTGAGCTAACCTAGGACGGACCGCGGTTCGATCCCCCAGTTCCCCATATGGTCCCCCCGTGCCTGCCAGGAGCGACTTCTGAGCAAATAGCCAGGAGTAACCCCTGAGCGTCACCGGGTGTGACCCAAAAACCAAAAACCAAAAAAAAAAAAAAAAAGAAATTAACCATGTCATTTGACTGGTGTTCAGTTTAGCCAATACAAACATTAAAAAAACAATTATTAATTAAATCTTATAATTCAAACATTTGAGATATATGCCTCATTTTGAGTAATTTTTTCCATATGCTACAAACTTTTTCTTTTTGGTTTTTGTGTCACAATGGGTAATGCTCAAAGTTTACACCTTACTCTACATTCTGTAAATCAGTGGTCCTCAAACTTTTTAAACAGGGGGCCAGTTCCCTTTCCCACAGACCAATGGAGGGCCAGACTACAGTAAAAACAAAAATTATAAACAAATTCCTAAGCACACTGCATATATCTTATTTTGAAGTGAAGAAACAAAATGGGAACACATACAATATGTGACCCGCAGACCATAGTTTGAGGACCACTGAAAATACTGAAAATGTTTCATTTGATCAAATCACTGTCTATCCAGTCACAAGATTTCCAAACACAAATTTTCTCTATGTACACATTCTTCTTTTTTTTTTTTTATTTTTGGGCCACACCCAGTGGTGCTCAGGGGTTACTCCTGGCTGTCTGCTCAGAAATAGCTCCTGGCAGGCATGGGGGACCACATGGGACACCGGGATTCGAACCAACCACCTTTGGTCCTGGAACGGCTGCTTGCAAGGCAAACGCCGCTGTGCTATCTCTCCGGGCCCTAAACACAAATTGTCTCTATACCTACAAACTTCTTTCTTCTCACTCAAAACTAAGCACACCCTCCCATCAGTTATTGCTATTGTAAGCCAGCAGTTACTGTTATTCTTCATCCTTCTTCTTTTGCATACTCATATTTCTTTGAACAGAGACTGCCTGCTTTATGAAGTATTAAGTTTATTTATACAAGATAAATAGTCTGAGTACTTTAAGCAATATTATATCACAGGCATTTATTACATGAAGGTGAGGGCAACTATCATAGAATGAGATTTAGTTCCTATTTGTACCTCTATCATTCTAGTGGTAAATATCTAGTCTTAAATCCTAAAGTCTGAATTTTCTCAGGACATTAGATTTACTGGAGTCATGCACTTCAAGTCAAATATGTTTTTCTGGTAATAAATGTTATATGGAGTCAAAAAAGAAAATTGGTGAGAAGAATGCTCTATTTATGTAAGTTTATAAACATTATAGCAACTTTATTAAAGAAAAATTGCCTTAAGAATTCAATTACTCAGAAAAACAATGTAAAATAACATCAAATATAGGGAGAGTTAGAAGATTAATTTTAATAAATTAAAATAGCTCTATTTTTTTCTTTGTTTCTGTAGGTACCACCTTTAATAGTGCATAGGAGCCAATGGGACACACCAGTGTGTAAAGTGATTTGGGAGTACTAGGGCCACAATGAGCAGTGCCTATGGACGTGGGAAGGTCATGTCTTTCAGTTTACAGAACAAGTCAGTAAAGAGCCTCACAGTCTAAAAAAAAGAAAGAAAAAGGAAAGAGTCTCGCATTATGCTAATCATACCTGAGTCACATTCCTGACTTCAAGCAGTTCTAATGTTTGCAGTCATGATTTTTTAAAGCAATTGCTCCCCCAAAATTATTTCTCCAATTAGCCATTATCAGTATTTTCTGCTTTCTATTGTCAGCTAATCATTTTTCTTCCATACTTTTCCTCCCTAGTACTGGGAAAATGATTAGTTGCCTTATGGTTAAGTTCCTGCTCTGGTCTCAATTATTTTGACTCTTAAAGTGTTAATTTATGGTATTATTTTTCATGGAATTTATCATTTGATTCTCAAAGATAATGTTTCCAAAATTTTGAATTTAGTGTATGTGCCATTATTGTTGATTTCAACATCTAGTCTGAAAGAACAACAATAACAACAAAAGACAGATCACTGAAACACCACTTAACTCTTAAATTCACAGGGCTATAAATTTTTTTTTAAAAAAAAACTATACAGAAATGTTGGTGGTCTCACAATTTAAATTTTTTTTGGTATGATAGTGTGTCTGTGAGATTATTATACTAGCATATGTATGATTCAATCTTTTGATTAAAAAAGCACTTTACTCAGAGTTATAAAAAAGCTCAGAGAACTGGAAACAGAAATGAGTCTAGGATAGATTATACAGACTAATATAGATGTCTTGGCGTGATTAATAAGAGATTTTGTGGTTGATCCATGGAACAGTTGGATTATAAACCAGAATATGCAAATAAGGTAAGTATTTATGATAATTATTAAAACATTAAGTTGCAAATAAAGTACAGAATATAACATCTACAGTAAGTTGACTCAAGCAGGACAAGACAAAATAATCAGAAGTATATTACTGTGCAGTTATGTATTATGCTTTGGCATAATAATACCAAAGCAATAGAGCAAACATAGTTTAACTCAATTTCCGGTCAAGTTCCAGTTAGGACTGCTAATTTCCAATTAGGGCAATTATGTGGTCTTCAAATACACACCTGCTCTTTTATGTGTGTATTATTAGCACACATGCATGGCACAGTCATAGCACATATGAATGTGTTCTGTGAAAAGTTTCCTTCTATTTATAATTGGTATCAAAATATATTCTGTTGCTTCAGACTTGTTGAAATCCTAGATTTAGTGGTTTCCTTCTTAATCTCTATAAATGATAGCAACTGAGTTGTACAGATTTATTATTGACAATGCTTCAATTTCTCAATGGCAAAGTAATCAATCACTTCTTTTCCTGGCTTTATAATCTAATCTCTGAGCTACTACTTATCACAAGTTTTAGCATCTGTTTACCTCAATGAATCTAAAAATAATTACTAAATAATATTTCTAGAAATAGCAGGGTATATTAAGGTGGAATATTTAGGTGTTTTGATTTTTCAGGATTACTAACACAAAAAACTTACAACGAACATGTCACGGGCCCAACTGAAGTGGTCTCCTATCTCCCCCAAATAATTCTTAACACCCCATTTTAAGAAGCACTATCTTAGGGACAGAGCTTTAGAACATTGGGTAGGGTGTTTGCCTTGTAGGCCAACCCAGGTTCAATCCCTGGCATCCTATATGGTCCCAAGCCTGCCATGAGTGATTTCAGAGCACAGAGCCAGGAGTAACCCGGAGCACTGCTGGATGTAGCCAAACAAAAACAAAAACAAACAAACAAAAGCAGTGACCTCCATTTGTCCTTCCTATCTATTCTGATTTACTGATTCTATTCTTTTCTGCTTCTAGTAGATATTTCATTTTGGCCATTGCATTTTAGTTTCTTATAATATCCTTCTTTTTCTGTATCTCAGCAAGATTTCTATTTGAGCTTTATTTGCTTTACAAAGAATATATGTGTGCAGGGGCCTGCCTGCCACATGGCCAACCATAAACACCCATATGGTCTCCCAGTTCATTGAGGAGCACTGAGCACAACTGGGTATGGCCCTAAAACCAAATAACTAAATCTATTCCACAAACATATTTAACTGTCCCTTTAAAACAGAACTCTTATTATTTTTTTTTTTTAATTTAAATTTTTATTGTGACTGAAGTTCATTACACAGAATTATTTACGGTACATAGTGACAAAGAATGAGGGGCATTCCCACCACAAATGTTGTCCTCTCTCCACTCCTGTTCCCAGCATGTCTCCCATATCTCCCTCTTCTACTCTCCCGCTCTCCCCCCACCCCCAAGATTTACACTGCATGGTCA
>PVKC010013121.1:0-23205 GCA_004027635.1 Crocidura indochinensis
ATCTCACCAGAAGTGTCTTTCATTTAAAAAAATGTAACTATGTAACTGTGCCTATGCAGTAGGCAAGTTTGGAGAGCTTCAACACTCAAGCACTCTTCCATTAGACTGCTTTAAGATGGGATCCCCAACCTCCCCATCCTAAGTTGATAGGGCAATGGGAAAAGCACAAAAGCAACCCTAATCATGGCCCTAGCTTCATCCCCCCATCCCCAAACCCCACTGGCCTTCCTGTGGGCTGGGCCTCCCTCACTGAAACGCACCACTGTCTCTCTCCTTCCTGCTTGGGCCCATCACCTCGAACCCACCCTGCTGCCTCCATTACACCTGCCACGCTCTCAGGACTAAGACTCAGCTGCACCAAGTTCCCCCAGCCCCACCCTCCAATCCCTGCCCTCCTTTGCATCCAACCCACACTACTCTGCCCAGGCCACCAGCACCTTCAACAAATCTGTGCTGACACCCACCTCCCATCTGCCCATCTACTTTCCTGCTACCATAGCCTCTGCTTTCTCTTTCACACAGACCGAATACTGGGCCCTGTTTGAGCTTGCTCAAACCCTGGACTGCCACCCTGTGCACCCCAATTTTGAGTTTGGTTAAAAGAGATCTGCCACCACTGTTGTTAAGGGAACCTTAATTTTATTAAGGGTCTGACCCAGTGTGACCAAGCGATGGGAAGGAATTCAGGTAACACAGGGATAGTAGTCTAGGGGCCATAGACAAGCAACACCCCTTCGTGATCTTTTTCAGAGATGCCCATCTGGGTATCTTGCCACAGAGGTGCCCATCAAGGCTCTCAGTTCCACTGTGCTCCCTCTATCCCCAACACCCCAGCACATATAGGAAACAAAGACACTCTTGTGGAAGATCTGCTTGCCTTATAACCAAGTGATGAGCTGTGTCCCATCCCGTTCTTTAAATCCCCAGTTGAAGCCAGGACTCACAATGTGGCTAGATTTGTATGTTGGGCCTTCCCAGAAGTGAAGATTAAGCAAAGGTAGGGCTGAAATCCAACAGCACTGTGACCCAGTAGGGGAGAGCTGGGTTGTCCCAGTGTGAGAAGACACCAGGGAAAGGCTGGCAGAAAAAGGTGATGGAAGAACTCGGTGAGACAGCAACCAATCACTGTCAGTCAAAGGAAGGGTTACAGGAGGTCAGCTCTGCCCACCTGATCTTGACCTTGACTTCCAGTCAAGGATGTACAAGTAAAATGTAAACATCCTGATTGTTTTCTGTTTCCTTTAGTTTTGGGGCCACGCTTGGCAGTGTGAGGTCATTCCTGACAAGGCTCAAGGACCATATAGGATGCCAGGGATTGAACCTGGGTCAGTGAAACAAGTGCCCTCTCCACTGTACTTCTCTCCAGCCCCTCCTGTTGTTGTTTAGAATATGCCCCCTACATGCATGCACATACATACACACATGCACACACACACACTGTCCCCAAGCCTGTAAGCCTTTGTGAGCTGACAAATTCCTTTACCCAAGTGTGCCAACATTCTGCCTTTGGCAGGTGGAACTTGGAGGTCCAGGGTGGGCTAATGGTAGCCTTTGTGCAAAAAGCCCCTAGCTTGATGCCAAGGGACAACAATGAGGCACCCACCTGATGCTGAAAAATGCAACAAGACCTGCCTATAGGGAAGAGAGGAGTGTGGGGAGAACTGGGACTGCTCAAGAGTCAAGGTCAGCAAGAGACTTAGCCTCTATCTCTGTTCCGACTCTGACAAGGCAAGTCCAGGTAAGATTGAATTCCATCAGTCAGATTCTGGGCCTCTGGAAAGTGCTTTGAACTTGGCCACACACCCATGTGCCTGAAGACCTCAGTAGCCCCATCACCCATCCACAGGGAAACAGGGCTATTCTCACAGAGAACTAAGGCGCCGCAAATGTGAAGATTTACTTTCAGACTTCGGCCCTGCCACCTATATCCGGATGTAGATGGTGAATTTTCTGTATCTGCAGTTTGATTTATAAAACAGCTGTGCATCTTTGGGAAATGACCCTTACATCTACAGAACACTATCTCCCAACCTATCCAGGTAAGGGTTGATGCCACACACACACACACACACGCCTAAACACTTGCTGTTGTTCACTTGCAGTGATGCTTCTCAGGGTCACAAGGTCCAGGCTTTTCTAATGACTGTGCTGCTCAGAGCTACTCCCAGGACCCCAGAGACATACGGGGTTCTTAGTAGCTTAAGATGCTGCTGGCAGTTACCTGGGAGAGCCAACATGAGCTGCTCTGGGCTTATTTCCACCAAAGATAAAGACGACTTAGGAGGGTCAAAGAGATCAGGTATTAAAAACAGTGTGTGCTCGAATCAAGTCCCCATTTCTGAAAAGCTCTCCAGGCTCACCTTAGATTCTCTTAAGTGATGGCCAAACTGATGGAGTGGCATTGATGCACAGAAATTCTCAGTGATGCAGCATCTGATGGGGTGCTATTAGTTCAACTGACTGACTCATTAGTCATCTGTCTGGTCAGAACACACACACACACACACACACACACACACACACACACTGCAAGGAAATCTGGACACACACACACACACACACAGCAAAGGAATCTGTAAACTAGTTTTATCTACACTGAGCAAGACAATGGCACAGCTTCTTGTTTCTGCTTCAGTGTGTTGTGCCATTTCCTGTGCAATGGCAAGATCTGCATGGCAGGCCTTGCCAGGTATCCTTAGAGATTCCAGACTCAAGAAAAGAAGTTCCTGGGCAGGACTCTGACCCACATTCAGTCAAGTGCTGAACCAGCAAACCAAATCCTGGGGCCAAGGAGCTCCCAGAAGAGACAGGCTCAAGCTGGATGGTGGGACTGCCATGAGGAGTGGGCAATGATGGGTCCCACCGGAGAAAGAGGTCCTAGCAGGCCTGCTGTGGCCACTAAGACCCAATTGTTTCTGGTCCAACCTCAGCAAAATCGAGAGGATGCAGCCTCTCAAAGCTTCAGAACTCAAAATATGCTGCAGGCTTTGCACTGTGTATTACTGGATCCCCATAGTCCAGCTCTGAGTTTAGGACCCAGGGCTGTAGAAGTGCTGCTGGCAGATGGTACTGTGGCCCAGTCCTGCTGCAAACTGATAATCAAAGGAGGAGTCATACCAATCTGAATGTGCCCAAATCAAAAATAAAAACCCACAGCTCCAAAGAGGGGTCACTGTAACCAGCAGTGTGGGGTGATGGGGAGTCAGGAATGTGAGATGCAGGTTGAGTAAGGTCCTTTAAAGAAATTCCCCAAGTTTTACACCCACAAATGCATCTCTAGCTTCCTCCTGACAGCAACCAACATTTGCTAATTTAATACCTTGTTCATAGAGTGACACAGGAGGAAGAAATGAGACTGTGGATCACAGGCAATGCCAGTACTTCCCTAGGGACCTAGCTTCTACCATATCCCCGCCCTGCCCAAGTCAGAGTCCCATGGTTCCAAGTGTCAGTGCAAACAGCACGTACGGCCTCCAGTTCTGCAGCTCTGGGTGCAGGCCCCATGGGATTTGCCTTCTTGATCCTTGAGCAGCATCCAAATAGCCCCCAAACATACCAGGAGGTACATACTGTCTTTCATTCAAGCATGGGAAAACTTGTCTTCTGTGACTCTTTTGGTGACTTTGTTTTGGGAATGAAGGAGTTTGAGAATTCTGAGGACCTGGCAGAAAGGTGATGACAAACATAAGAACTCATTTCTGCACACTCAGATTCCACAGGCACTTCCTTTAGTTCTTTAACAATTCCATCGAGTGTGCTGTGCTGCTGTTTGTCTGAGTAAAGCC
Source organism: Crocidura indochinensis (assembly GCA_004027635.1). Taxonomy (NCBI): domain Eukaryota; kingdom Metazoa; phylum Chordata; class Mammalia; order Eulipotyphla; family Soricidae; genus Crocidura; species Crocidura indochinensis. The sequence goes on from PVKC010013121.1 coordinate 3,786, forward strand.
CATTAGATGAATGACTCAAGGCTAAGGTCTGGGGGCTGGCAGAGGCTGACCTTTGAAACCCAAGATAAGCCATCTCCTGGGTCTTTTCCTCTCTCCCCGCCTCCTGGAGAAGTGGTGTCCATCTGACAAATGCTAGGCAGCACTTGACTACTCAGCCTTTCACCTTAAGCCCTCAGATAACAGGACCAGCAGCAAACATCTTTCTTGCCTCTTAGAGTAACATAGCGAAGTTCACATCCCTTTCCCAAGGGAGAAAGCAGCAAGGCAGGGGTGGAGCCAGGCAAGCTGAATATGAAACTAAGGTCTTTCAGCTTCCTATTATTCTTCATCAAGGACAACAAGGGAGCTGGTGGGTGCAGCAGGGAAAGAAAATACTAGTGGACTTAGTGGTCGAGGGGCACAGGATGGCAGGTAAACTGGTGAGTGATAAATTCTAAGCACATGGGGCACACACATTCCTCTCAAACCCACTAACCTATAGCATGTGCTACAGCAGGCACCCCACAAGAGCTCTCCTCCATGCTGATCTATCATTAGGGAAACAGGAAAACGCAAGCTTGACCTCTTGCAGTTTGCAGGTGGATGTCTTTAAGTTCATTTGTGGCATTGCAATATAATCACTCGAAGTATATTCTAAAAGCTTCTCCGCCTGATGTTTCTCTTATAGAAAAAAATTTCCAAGGTTGGAGTGAAATTACAAGTAGGGTGCCTTGGATACACCCCACCAGGAGTGATCCCTGAGTTCAGAGCCACGAGGAAACCCTACATACATTGGGTGTGGCCTAAAAACTAAAAAACAAACAAACATACAATTCCCAGAGTCCACACACACATAGTTGTTGCCCTATAATCCTTAAGCCTGAGCACTGGGATGGTCCCAGCCTTGACTACTTGGTGAGATCCTAGAGTTTAAGTCTACAGTTTGTAGCTTACAACCCAATATAACACCACAGAGAAGAAAAACCATTTCAGAGTATAATTAGTTGAATTAGGTCACATGTTTACAATTTCTTAAATGCTTTAGAATTAACTTTGTATTTTTAAGAAACTTTGATTAATCTATTGACTGGTTTTGGGGCCACACCTAGTGGTACTCAGGGGTCACTCCTAGCTCTGCACTCAGAAATCGCCCCTCAAAGGCTGGGAGACTATATGGAATGCAGGGAATCGAACCACTGTGCTATCTCTCCAGTCCCTAGAATTAACTATAAAGAAACTATAAACGTTTTCCTACTAATAAATAACAACAGGTATAAAACTACCTAGTTCTGAGCCAGAAAGATAGCATTTGCCTCGTACATAGCCAACTGGGTTCAATTCCCTGCACCCCATATGGTCCCAAACCTGTTTGGAGTGATTTCTTGTAGAGCCAAGAATGACCCTGAAAGCTTCTGAGTGTGACCAAAAGAAAACAAAAACAAAATTAAACGAAACAAAAACTATTTCTACCTCTCCACAGTATGAAATGCAGAAAGACTTCAAATAAAACCTTCTATTGAAGGGGAGGATGCTTCCTGCTCTGTTCATCTTTTGAATGACTAATTTCAGGATTTCCTCTAGCCACCCGCTTTCAAACCTTCCACTGGCTGTTTTGAGCAGTCGTGTATGGGGACAAGAAGCAAGCAAGTACCTCCACCCACACACAGCCTGAGGAAAGACAACAGTCTGACTGTCCAATTTCATTTCTGCATCTTGTTGTTCTGATTCAGGCTCTAAAGCAATAAGCAGGCTTCTTTGCAGCTGCCAACTACCCAGAACATCTCCCAATGAACTTTCTTTGGGATGGAGTACTGATGCCATTTTGATCTCAAGGTTAGCTTTGGAACAGATCAGCATCTTGGGCAGGCCCATTGTTTTGGGGCCTTATTTTATTTTTTCTCTTCTGCAAAATGGGGGCAATCTGTCTAGGGCAGAAAGGCTTGGACCAAGATCTTCTACAGCCAGACATAAAAGGTCAGGTTGATGATGCTGGCATGAAATATAAACAGAGCGAGGTCCTCAGCAGCAGCAACAGGTGCCTCACATTCACAGGACCTGTATGTAAAGACCAGCAAGAGAAAGGGCACAGCCAAGATGATCCTGCCATCTCCTTCCTACACACCCTGCCCTTCATTCCAATGATTCCTTCAGTTTCCTATGAGCCTCTTCTCATTGATGCTGCTGTCTGTCTGTACCTTTTTCCACTCCAAATCTCTCTCCTCTGGGCTTCTTCACATTTTTTCCTGACCTTTATTTTTTTGGGGGGTGCGGGACTCATCCAGTTACACTCAGGGGTTACTCCTGGCTATGTGCTCAGAAATCACTCCTGGCTTGGGGACCATATGAGACGCCGGGGGATCGAACCCAGGTCCGTCCTAGGCTAGCACATGCAAGACAGACACCATACCACTTGTGCCACCACTCCGGCCTCCTTCTTCACATTTTATACTCAAGCACAATAACTTCTTTTTTGGTCAGGAAAATGGTGATGAAACCCACCGTAAATTAATGTGACCACTAAGTAAAAAAGTCTAACATTTATCTTAAACATTTAAATTTAGGTTCCTTTCCTCTTTTCAGGGGGAGGAAAGGTTGGGGTCATCCTGGTGGTGCTCAGAAATCATTCCTGGCAGGCTCAGGGAACCATATGGAATGCTGGAGATTGAACCCATATTGGCAGTGTGCAAGGCAAACGACCTATCCGCCCTTCCTTTCCTCTTATTTATTCCATCATCCCTCAATAGATTAAATGCCTCCAGCCCCAACTCTCTTTTCTAAAGCCTAGCCATGGTTTCCACCTCTGGCAGCAGCATAGGTTCATGCCTTCACGCACGCCCACCCTGCAATCCTGGCCTTGAGGAATGAGTGTTCTTAGCTCTGTATCCAGGTCAACTGGGACTCCTCCAGCCCCCGCAGTTCTTGATTTCCATGAACCTGGTTACTAACACAAGTGGCAGAGAAAGAAAGTCAGACAGGAAAGGATGAGCTTTCCCACCCAACCTCAACTCCACACTGGGGACTGCTCGGGGACTTCTGAGCAGGCAAATCTAGAGACAGGGGCAAATAACCCACAAAAGGCATTGTTACTGTTGTTGTGTTTGTTTTTTCTGTTTTGGGGCTACAGTTGGCAATGCTTGGGGGTTACTCCTGGCTCTGTGCTCAGGAATCACTCCTGGCAGTGTTCAGAGCTTTATATAAAATGCCAAGAATCGAATCCAGGTCAGCCATGTGCAAGGCAAACACCCTCCCTGGTATCCTATCTCTCAGTAGCACAGAAGGCTGTTTGCTTCTCCCACCTCTGCCAGATGGGTATGAAGATTCTGCCAGTCACCAGCTCTACCACTGAGCTCCAGTCCTGGCTTCCAAAAGCTTCTTTAACTAAAGCATGTATTTTTTTTTTAATTAAAGGAGCATGCTCTGAGTGAGCCCATAAAACCTGAGTGATGAGTACAACTGCATCCCTTTAAATCCACCCTCTGTAAACAAACACAGTGAGCTGACTTTATGGTCTTTATGACTGTAGTTGCATAAATGTCTTTAGAAATAAATCAGAGCAGATAAGCAACGATGGAGAAAACAAGACTGCTTCCCCTCCACAGGTGCAGGGGGACAGAGGCCTTCAGAACTAGGGGCAGAGGCCAGAGCAATGGTGCAGCTGTAGGGCGCTTGCCTTGCACGTGGCTGACCCGGGACAAACTTCTTCTGGATCCCCCAATGTCCCATATGGTCCCCCAAGCCAGAATTGATTTCTGAGCGCAGAGCCAGGAATAAGTCCTGAGCATCACTGGGTGTGGCACCAAAATTAAAAACAAAAACAAAACAAAACAAAAAAACTAGGGCACCCAGACTGATGCGTTTCCCTTTCTGAGCTTCCTTTTTCTATTTGAATTTAGAGAGCCTGGGCCAGAGGTTTCCATAGGACTCAAATGACCTCTGCAAACTGAACCGAAGAATCAGTACAAAGGAGAGGAAAGAAGCCAAGAAGTTCAGGAACTACAACCGAAAGGGTAAGGGAGGAATAGGGGAAGGGTCTGGGTAACCCCCAATGTGTCCTTTTCCAGAGAGCAGTAAAGGGTGAGAAATGAGAAAAGATAAGTTGCCTCCAAGGTTCTGGGAGAGGTATCTTAGACCTAGCAGCAATGCAAATTCCAGCCAGGGGATGCAGGAAGGATTCAAACCTTTGTTGGAACAGCTTGTTCCTAAACATGGCTGAAGGGAGGAGAGTGGGAGGCAAGGATGCAGCACAGTTGAGAAAGCAACTGAGAGGATGTCTAGGTGAATTCCACAGGAGCCAGTAGCCCTAATCTGCACCTACTTCTGGGACGTGCTAGTTCAACGGTGGGAACAGGCAACTATGGCAGGGCACAATTCCGGGTGCCAGGCCTTCAGCCCCATGGTTAGAGAATGCCAGCTCTCCAACATGTGTCAAGTACTGAATCTTGCTACATATCATTGTTCAGGCTTTATTCCTATGGGTTAACTATATCCTCAAAGGAGCAAGTTCAGGCAAGCAAGGGTTATGGGAGACAGTGGCCCCAGAATTCAAGATGTGTTTCCCTTCCAGGCTGCCCAAATAAATACTGTATCATCACCTTAAGATCTTCAAGGTAGATCTTAAGTGAAGGGAATTTTATACTGGAGGTGGAACTGATGTTGCAATATTGAATGTCAGAAATTACTATGATGGGCAACTCTGTGAACCACAGTGTCTAAATAAATATAATAGTAATTATTATTGTTATTATTATTATTATTATTTTTATTATTTTTGTTTTATGTTTTTGGGGTCATACCTGGCGGCACTCAGGGGTTACTCCTGGCTCTAAACTCAGAAACTGCTCCTGGCAGGCTCGGGGGACCATATGGGATGCCTGGGATTCAAACTACCATCCTTCTGCATGCAAGGCAAATGCCCTACCTCCATGCTATCTCTCCAACCCCTAAATAAGTATAATTTAGGGGGAATAAAGATCCCCAAGGCCTTTGGGGATGTCCAAGCTTTATGCAACTTTTCCCTTTCTTACCCCTCCCAAATTTGCTTTATTTTGGAACCACACCCAGTGAAGCTCAGAGGTAATTCATAGTGGTGCTTAGAGGACCATTTGGGATGCCGGAGATCAAATCTGGGTCAGGCTCCTGCAAGGCAAACACCTTACCCAGCCCAGTGCCACAAACCAAATTTAGGGCTCTCTGGGATGAGAAAAAAAAAGGAAACACATTGATCTGAGGGTGTGGTCACATCTCATTCTATTGCATTCTATTGGCTGTGATTGGCCAAGTGGAACCTTGAGAAGACTTAAGCACTGATCAGGCCCAGTGTTGGGCAGTACAAACAAGTGGAGACTGCCCTGGAACCCTCCATGGCCTCCTCACCTCTCTCTTCACCAAAAAAACACACCATCATGCTTCTCTGTACATGGGATGTCTGATGCCCACCACTTCCTGGAAATGTCTAGAATATGCATGAGCAGTGACATCATTCTAACTTTGCTGGCCTCTCTAGGGTCCCCTAAGGTCCATATGCTTACCAACACATGTGGCTTCTACACCTATAAAGGCCCTCTTATCTAACCAGCTGTTCCCCTGCTACTCTGGGTAACAGGGCCCACTCCATTCCCCATTCCAGCCAGTCAGTCCCTCACCCTTCCTTCTCTCTCTCTCACCCACTCCTCAGGCACGATTGGCCAGAGGAAGCAACTTTCCACTGAGCTAGAGCTAATCCTCAAAATCCGCCTCAGTCTCTTTCTAAGGAAGCTGCTAAAATAGAACAGAGCTGGTGCCCTCAGGAAAGCTCCACAAAGCCCAAGCAAGGAGTTGAGGACTGTGAGCCGAGGACACAGAGGTCACCAAGTGGCACCATGTGGTCAGAACCCAGGTCCTCTCACCTGCCCAGGCAGCAGGTCCTCCACTCCCACCCACAAGGGCACTTGCTCCAAAGTTTTGCATTACACAGAACACGTATCTGTGGGGGTGTGTAAAGGGGCAGTGCCAAGCACCACAGATCAGCAGAGGGTGAAGGAGTGGGGCAAGGCGCTACCCACTGGACTTCCTGGGATAACTTAAAGACATGTACAGTCCCCCAAAGAGCTTGAAGTCAAACAAACTGGAATATTATCACTGAGGCCTCAAGCTAACTAATAATAATGAAAACTCCTAGGTCAGATTTCTGTCCATAAAAGAACATGAGGTCCAAACACTCTAAACACTTCTATTCATCCATCCATCCATTCATTCATACTTCAACCCAATTATTCCAGTTGCTTGTTTCACTTGAGGATGGGTAGTTAGGGTATTCAGGGCAGGACCCACCCCTGATTAGGACCTGTTCCCATGCCAGGGATACATACACACACATGCAGATATATACACCCACACACATACTTACATCCACACACACTCACACCAACTCACTTTCTTGAATAACTCAGAATTGTCAATGACCCTAATAGGCAAAATTGTGGGACGTGGACCTCGAGGACTTCCGGTTAATTTCTGCTATTGGGTCTAGACTGTGAAAGCTGGAGCCCCTTCAACTAAGAAAACCTGCAAAGATGGGGGGAAGGGTACCAATTCGTCACAGACAGTGGCCACAAACATGAACTAATCTCATCTTTCTCAGTAGTACCACAAAAGAACCCAGAACAAGAGGTGACCAGAGGGCCCCTACATCCATGCAGTCCACCCAGGTCTTGGAAAATGGGCCTTTCCTCATAACATGTGAGCAAACAATGAGACTTATCTGCCAGTATGTCCCCCATCACCATCCTCCCAGTCCACAAAGAGGCCCGAGGCTCTCACACCCTCACTGAGACTGAAAACTCCTGTTTGGGGCTCTGAAATGGTGTGAAGAATTTGAATTTATGTCTGGGGTGTCAGAAGTAAAGAGAAGATAACCTGCTGTGTGTTCTGGGATTTACTGTAGTTCCACCCCTGTGTGTAAGAGAAACAAATCTAAGGATGGCTGGGAGGCCTATAAAGGGGTAAAGGGTTGAAGAGGGGTGTCAAGAGGGCTGGGCACAACGATCCTGCAGGTACCCATGAGTCTGTAGAAAAGGTTGGGATGTGGGTTCTGAAAGGAACGTGAAGGGTCAAATAAACCTTGAGCCCAGCACAATGAGGAAAAGAATAAAGAAATGCCTATAGTGGGAGAGCTGGGGGGCTGAGGGGTACAGGTCAGGTCAGGGAAGGCAAGTTCTGAGATCAAGCTGGAAATCAATGGTCATGATGCAGAATCTTAAAGGCACTGGCTTCTAGCTAAAACCACCTTTGGGGGAGCAAATGTGAAGCTAACAAGGACAGAGAAGCTGCAGTGGGGCTCTGAGATAAAACAGTGGGGGCCAGATGAAGGGTCAGACAGGGGGTGAACACTCTAACTCAGGGACTCATTAAAAAGATAAAAACTCAGAGCCTGAGAGACAGAGATAGGAGAGTGGAAAAGGCTCCTGTCTTACATAGAGGGGACCTGGGTTCTATCCCTGGCACTGCATATAGTTCCCTGAGTTCAGCCAGGAGTGATCCCATAGCATTTACTTTGAATTTGAAGCAATAATGGGAATATAAGTGTTGCAAATGGGAATTTGGAGTAGAAAAAGCAAAAGCTTTAACAAAAGAAAGACATTACTAAGGGCAAGTTCAAGTCTTTGAAACACACACACACACACACACACACAAGCATGCACACACTTGTGCGCATGCACAGAGCAGCACACACAGACAGCCACACTCGCCTCTGAGGTCCCTTTAAAAATGGGAGTCCCGGGCCGGGGAGATAGCATGGAGGTAAGGCGTTTGCCTTTCATGCAAAAAGGTCATCGGTTCGAATCCCGGTGCCCATATGGTCCCCCGTGCCTGCCAGGAGCAATTTCTGAGCATGGAGCCAGGAGTAACCCCTGAGCACTGCCGGGTGTGACCCAAAAACCAAAAAAAAAAAATAAAAAATAAATAAATAAATAAATAAATAAATAAAAATGGGAGTCCCTCTCCTGGCACTCTGTGCAGTCTCTATCGCCTGATATGGAAGTGCTCTGGGGTCCCTGAAACCGCCAACAGACTCAGATGGTCCCTAGCAGACTAAGTGGTATTGAAGATAAACACTGTGAATTGATGAAACGACCAATTATGTTAAGTGGCCCAGCCTGGTGCGATCCAAACCAAATCTTACCCATTATCCTCAAAACTGAGAGGCCGAGGAGGACCTCGAGGACTTCCGGTTAATTTTTGCAACTGGGTCTAGACTGTGAAAAAAAGAAAAGTGCTGAGAAAGGGCACAGCCATCGCTGTCACCGCTGTCACTTGGCTCCTTCATTCCTCCTTTCCAGCACCACATCCTTCTCCTGAACCCAGGGAACACAGACTCCATTCCCACACCTCCCATGAGGAGCCCCTCACGCCACCCCCTGCCCTCACACTCCCATTCCTGGCCTGGGCTGCAGTATCTTCCTCCTCTGTTTCCACACAACCACATTGCTCACTCTGGGGAAAGATGAAGCTCTGAGATTAATCTCTGGAGACCTGGTTGGGCTTTCCTGCTGGTGACTCTCTGGTAACAGGAGGTTCTGTGCCAGTCTGAAATGTGATGCTGTCAGGGGCCCTGCAGTGCTGGGGGTTACCAGGGCTGCACCTGGTGGTGCTGGGGATAGAAGCAGAGGTGGCTATATCCAAGGCAGTGCTTTAGCTCCAATATTCTCTCCCTCCACCAGTCTACCCCCTTGCTCAGATGTCAATTCTCCCATCCCCCAAAGTAACAGTTCCAAGACCTCCCACCAACCCCATTCAGCAAACAAGGAGAAAACAAAGTCTGCTGAACTGCTGTTCAGCCCATAGGTCTCTCTCCACCCCTTGGGCCACTCCACACTGCAGATTTCCTGCCCTCAAATCTCTTCTTCGAGTCTTGCTCTTACTATGTTAATGGGGAGTTTCTGGGTCCAGTGGCCTCTTGTACTCCAGTTGTGGGAAATACGATTTCTTTAGTTTGCTAGCCAGCAAACTCAAACTCAGAGCCTTGTAGCTAAGCTCATCCTTCGCTGGGTTACTGGGAAAAGGGCCCTCATAAATATCACAGAAAAATAACAAAGAATGGATGCTTGCAAATTCTAGAAATTCAAAGGAGAAAAGAGAAAAAGTAGATAGCAATTGGGCATAAATCTGCTTCCACTGATGCCATAAGTCTTTTACTATATTGTCTGTGCCACTTGCTTCTTTTGATGTTAGCAGAGGAGTCCTAGTAACTTCTGGAGGGGTTGGACCACCCATCCACAAAGGACCATGCAACATTAATTAGGAAAAACACCAACATGTTGGACAGCTCTAACCACTAGAAAAATGTCTGAAGAACTATATTTAGATGGAGCAGTTGAAAAAACACTGCAGAAAATAAAATAAGCCCCCTGCCTACACTTCTAAATGCAACCCAAATCCTGATTTCTAAACAAACTCCCAAACTAGCCTGCGACCCTGCATTGGGAGAATTCTGTGAGCATCTAAAGTTTGCTGATTTCATTCTCTGAGTCCAGAATTTTTTATACTTCCACACGGGAACAAGGTACTAGCCCTGAGATAGAATCATTCAGTGAAATCATTCTACTTCTCTAACTTTATTGGTTTCTCTACTGTTTTTTTTTTTTTTTTGATCACACCCGGCAGTGCTCAGGGGTTATTCCTGGCTCCATGCTCAGAAATTGCTCCTGGCAAGCACGGGGGACCATATGGGACGCCGGGATTCGAACCGATGACCTTCTGTATGAAAGGCAAATGTCTTACCTCCATGTTATCTCTCCGGGCCCGGTTTCTCTCCTGTTCACCTCTTAGAAACAACCCCATATGTGCTGAAAGGGGGCCAGAGCAAGAAGAACACAGCGGGGAGGGTGTTTGCCTTGCGCGTAGCCAACCTAGGTTCAATCCTTAGCATCCCATGTGGTCCCTGAGCTTGCCAAGAGTAATTTCTGAGCACAGAGCCAGGAGTAACCCTGAGTGCCATCGGGTGTGACCCAAAAACAAAAACTAAACAAAAACAATTGTGCTGAAAAGAAATTCTATTCATGTGGAACTTAATGAATAAAATCCTATATGAAAATGCATTAGATAGATAAAATTCTTGGGGCTGGAGCTACTGTACAGTGGGGAAAGGTACTTGCCTTGCATGCAGCTGACCCAGGTTTGATCTCCAGCACCCTTATGGTTGGTTCCCTGAGCACCGTTACGAGTGATCCTTGGGTTAAGAGCCAGAAGTAAGACCAGACCACTACTGGGTGTACACTCCCACCTCCCCAGAAAAAAAGACAAAATTCTAATTCTGTAACTCAAAACATGACTAATATCTGTCACATATCTAGAAAGAAAACAAAGATGTACATAACTGGAAAAAAGAAGACTAAAAACAATTAAAACAATCAAAGGAGCCCATCAAGATTCGTTTTTACATATGTTCACCAAAGGTGAACAAACTTGGCCACTTGTAAATGAGATATTTATTAGTTTTTGATATCAGGAGTTTCCCCCGTTTCTAATATATATTTAGGATATCTGCGATGGTCATTAAAACGGAAATTAATCAAACCTGCCTGCCGACATTTCACTAGCACCAAGCAAAACTACAAAGAAATCCTTAAAGTTTCTGATTTCACAGGCAATTAAGAGACAATATGCAATTGCACGGCCTATAAAACAACAAGGCAAGGGTGATGACATCTCTCCTCAATTGTGTGAGCTGCTCCAGAAACCTGAAGATAAATGTCTCCTTTCTTAACCACATTGATATTCTACCCACACACAGGGTTGGCCCTCAGTGTAGACATTTTTGTAGGGGAGAGCGAGAATGGGATTTGGATCACATATGCAACAGTGCTTGGAGGCTACTCCTGGCCCTGAGGTTGGGGGTTTTCCCCAGCAGTGCTTGGGGATCCTTGTGATTCTGAGGGTAGAACTGGGGTTGGCAGCTTGAAGGGAAGGAGAGTGCCATAGCCCCTGCCCTTTGATGTCTATTTTTAAGCAAAATAGGATTAAGAGCTCTAAATCCATCCAAAGGCACTCAAGCACCTTGCTATAAGCTCTACCCTGCTTTATTTAACACATGGATGCTGGCGTTGAAGCTGGTGTTAATAAAGCCACCTGGAAGTGTGGGCCACCAGTGGTATGCACTGGCATCAACCAATATATCTCAGGTCCTCTGCCTTAACCAACAGAGCCTGAAATAACAGGATACAGGAGATCCTCTGGGGTTTGCCAATAAAGCATGTCCATAAAGCATGTCTAAAACAAGGCTAGAACATAAAGGTAAGTTCAGAGAGAACTCGAATTCCCCCAATTGTCTCAAGTCACTCACCCTTCCAGAGTTGGCTGGATGCTTATTGGTGGCCAGAGTGAGATGAAAGGTAATCTGAGTTCCCCGAGCACAGGGACAGGTGCGGTGGCAAAGCCACAGAGGAATGATGTCCCCAGCAAGTGGCACTCACAGAGAACAAGGTTAACACCAGAGCAAGGCATGGTTGCCTGTCCAGACACATGATGACGAGGAGACACCAAGAACTGCATCCTCTATCACACTGAACACTCTTCAGAGTTCATGGATCTGAGGTATATGTCTGTATTGTGGGAGGTGTAGGAGGCACAGCCAGGGCCCCAGGGAGCCACTCCCGGACCCATGGACTGACTTCTACCACCTGCCATGGCCAGTTGGCATCCCTGCCATCCCAAGTTGAACTTCATCTAAGTAAATCAAATACTTCCAGTGACTACCTAGTCACCTGCCTGTGACTAGGTAGGTATCCAGAACAGTACCCACAATGAAAATATCCAGAACAGTAATCACAATGAAAATATCCAGAACAGTACCCATGACAGTAGGTATCCAGATTAGTACTCATGCCAGGAATATCCAAAACAGTACCCACAACAGTAGATATCTAGAATAGTACCCAGAGACCGATATCCAAAAAAGTACCCATGACAGGAGTATCTAGAACAGCACTCATGATGGGGGTATCCAGAACAACACCTGTGGCAGATCAGAACAACATCCACGATGGGGTATCCAGACCAGTACCCACAATGGCAGATATCCGGGACAGTGCCCGCAACAGCAAACCCAAGAGGCAGCCAGAGAGAAGACAGCAAAGCAGACCAAACCCACAAGGGCTGCAAGTATGTAGGGAGTGAGGGGTAGGCGGGCAGAGGGTCAGCAAGAGGCCTACCTGGTAGGAGGGCTCCATTCCTCTTGAAGAAGGTACTGCCTGGCCAGAGGGGTGGACCTGGTGTGCTGCAAGAGAATAGAGACAAGCATGAGTGCCTGGCCACTGACCCTACCACACAAATCCAAACAAGACACCACGAAATGTGGGCACATCACCCACTCTTTATAGCTCCTGATAAAGCATATCCTTTCTAATGTTTGTTTGTTTCGAGGGTCACCACGTAGCAGGGATCAGGGATCACTCCTGGTGGGGCTTGAGAGACCATACATAGTGGTGGGGAATTAAATTCGAATTGGCTGCATGCAAGGCAAGCTCCTACTGCCCTGCACAATTCTCCAGCACCGAAAATGCCTCTTTTTGAAGTTGTTCGGTTGATTTTAGGTCCTGGGTTCCCAGTTTGCACTAAACAGTCTGGCTGCACTATCTGATGCTCATCTTGACTTGGCCATTGGTAAGGCCGGAAGAAATGAGAAAGAGACTAGAGGCAAGCCTACTAGTTGCCAAAAGTCAGAGACACCTGCTGCAAACCACAATAACATTGCCAGAAAAATTAGCAACATGGCATGCATAGGGCCATGGCCTGTGACTAAGAGTACAGGGAAGAGCCACACTGGGAAAAGATGTGAGAACAACTTCTGGATCATGGGTATAGGAAACACACACATGATTCTAGATATACACAAGAACATGCGCACACACATTGGCACATGCCTTCGACTGACGCATACATACACACACCAGATACACGTGTGCCCCCACACATACACACACTTCTTGCATCTCTGCCTCTCAGTAGGGTCCAAGCAGCCGTGGATCTACATGGCCCAGCATGGTCCCTGACACATACTGACAGCTGGTGAGTGACTTCTCTCCCCCGATTCCAGTCCTGGCTGTGTCTGAGGCATTCAGGGCTCAAAGTTGCATGAAGAATAATGCGCATTAAAATGCTTAAGATTATCTTTTAACAACTCCAGCCAGCTCCCGGGGATTTTACCATCTTGTTTTTTTCTAAGAAAGCAGGAAACAGCAAGCTGGCTGTTGCCAATATGGCATCACCTGATTTTCTAAAGATATTTTTAAAAACTGAGGACTTCATTACAGAGGACCCGGCGCTTCCAGAGAATTCAATAATTGAGTCTTACTGCGGGAGCCTGCATATCCAGCTTACTTCCATCCAAATCTCCTCTTTATCCTGACCTTGATTTGGCTGAAAACTGAGTAGACGCCAGGGACTGGGTAAATGTAGGGAACCGAGGTCGGGTAAATCCTGTGGTTTAGATAAGGAAAGTCTCTCCAGGATTGAAATCTCCTTAATGATTCTCACAGCCTCCTCTTAATGTACCAAAGTGACAGACCCCAGCTCCAGTGATTCTGCTGTCCCAATTCATATCACCTTCTAGGACAGCTGGCCGACACCTCACCTTCCCTTGTCTAGCCCCAGCACTGTAGTGGTGGGCTTGCCTCTAGTCTCTTTCTCATTCCTTCTGGTCTTGCCAATGGTCAAGCTTTCTGGCCCCACAGACTACATTCTTACTGGGGATGATCTCTGAGAATAACATCTTTATACTGCACAGTGGTTCAAGGATGCCTGAAACCTCTATTGAGAGCTGGGCGGGCAGAAAAGGACATTAACAGGTGGATGGAGTCAAACTCCCACTATTATGGACTCTAGGAACTACCTACTTTCAACTTCCTGTGATTCTATGTGAGGACACTGGAGAGGCCAGTGCTTGAGATCCCAGGTCCACTGGCAGCAGTAGCCTGACTAGCGTTTCCTCCATCTGCAGACGTTCCAGGCCCCAAGCACCTTCATGAAATTACCTGAAATTCTCCACCAATTCTCCACCTACCACAATCAATCTAAGAATTCAGTTATGATCTTTGAGGAAGGGGCTCCCCACACCTGACACCTGAGCAACACAGTGATCCCCTGTTGCTGACCTGTGAGAGGGCACTGTGTGTGTTGGCGGGGAGGTGTCACTGGGTATCACTGAAACCTACCAACAGTTTCCGATCACCTCATGGTGGTGCTCAAATTACCTGCCAGAGCAAGTTCCCTAGAGAGCACAGGGAACCCCAGGTGTCCCCGGGTGTCTCCAAACCAGAACTGAAGGAGATGGAAGTATGAGAAAAGGACTCAATGACAGCACAGTGACCAGTCAACAGGGCCAACAGAGATAGACACATCAGCTGTGATCCAAGGAGACTCAGCTCTTCTCTAGGTAGAGACAGAATTGCCCCCACATTGAGGTTTTTGACTATCAATGGCCTTTCCACCACAGAATTCCATCTCTGGTCTTTAGGTCCTTATCAAGAGTAGCCCCTTCTATAGAGAGGCCCCTTCTCTCTCCCTGAAGTCCTTACCAGGCCCCTCCCCACAGTACTTGGCTCAAGAGATTGATGAGACAAACGTGAGTACAGGCAGAATGAGTGGAGAAATATGGTCCTCAAGGGAGGGAGTCCTTGGTGTGGGATGTCACAAGGGCACTGGGCTGGCAGTGCCTAATAAACAGGATAGCTTGGCCAAGACTGGACACTAGAAGGTTCCACCTTCCTGAAGCATTAAACAAACAAAAAGGCTCACCGACCTTTAAAAACGGTACTAAAAAAAAAGTGGGGAAGTCCTTTCTCATAATCTGGGAGCTTCCCTGCTTCCCCTTATCTTTCCTTAAATAGTTTTTATAGGGGAAGGCTCACCCAGTAACCTTCAAAGGTTACTTCTGGCTATGCGCTAAGAAATCACTCCTGGCTTGGGGGGCCATATGGGACATGAGGAGGGGGAGGGGATTGAATCACAGTTTATCCTAGATGCATCTTAGATGCTTGCAAGGCAAAATGTCTTACCGATGAGCCACCACTCCGGCCCCTCCTTAAATAGATTTTTTTTTAAATTTGCTCTCCTATTCTCCTATTCTTGCTTGCAATTTTGACTGCTGAGGACAAGAACCTGAGTGTCTGCACCTCCTTATAACATACTGAGCTAGGGGCTTCCTGGTTCTTCCTGAAGCTCTATTTCACTTTTCATCCGTATGTGTCACACTTTTCCAAGGACCAATTCCCCATGTACAGAGACTAAATCTAGGAGGCCCCTCCTTCCTGGAGCCTGGTCAGGTTCACCTCACACAAAAGACGAATGTCCTTATTCCACTACAGGGTTTCACAACCCGCACAAAAAGGAAAAGGAAAAAAATTCTTAGGCATAATTAAGCTTCTTATAAAAAACGAGGATATATAGTAGTAAGTCTATCTTCCACTACAGTCATAGATAAAAGCTTTGAAAAATAGAAAGCAAATGACGAATCTGCGCATTGATGTTAAGTAATGGGCTAGATAATTGGGAATACTCTTTTCTATGATTTCTTGATTACTTAGGAATATATAAATAACCGGATAAGTATGTGTGTTTCAGATAATATGGAATGCACATGTACGTTGGGGTCTATGGAAGAAATGGCATGAAGTCTCAGCTCCAATTTCCGATGCCTGTGTACAGCTCATGATACATCTTAGGAACAGATGCAAAGGTGTTTATCATTATCTTTGTGCTACACAGTTTCTAATTTTACATATGAAAACCAAGCCATCATTCAGCATAAAGTACATTATTTGCATGATATATTTGCATTTGTAAAACACCCACATTTACTTTTACTGCTTAATAGGCCTGGTTTTAAAAAAAAAAATGGGCCACTCTATATAAATGGAGTGCACTGGTTCCCAACTCAATGGTGTTGATAAGAGAAAAAAAATTCCTACTCCTTTTAGATGCAAATGAACCTACTAATCACAATAAAAATGGTGGAGTTGAGGAAAGCTGAGCAGCTGTTCCTGGAGTTACAAATTCGGGGCCTGTAGGGTTCTAGCTTCTTCTCTGGAGAAGCCTATGTCTTTTTCAGAAGACTGCAATATATATATATTCCACATCCCCAATGGTAGTCCAGAAAGAGGAAACTGTTCCTTATTTTCTGAGCTGTGGCTTCAAGGCTTTATGGGTGGTGATAACCCAAAGCTGTTTGAAAATTGGCCAGAGATCAGCCTCAGAAACCAGCCACCAGGTCTGGGTGAGACAAAGGCCAAGGTAACCCTTCCCACAAAGCAGGATCCATACTTACTTTTGATTTGTAGATAAGACTGAATGTGCCTCAAGGGTACCAGCCCCAGAGGGAATTTTACAGCTCCTACTGGCTCCCAGTCTTTCTTTCTTAATATAAGGTGTGTCCCTGTTGTCTTTTCTTTAAAAAAAAAAAATTGTTCTTTGTGACCTTTCAGATTAGCCAGTTCCTTTGAAGACAGGAATTGACTATCTTCCAATCTGCCTGCTGATGGCCAACAAGCTCTTTCTCAGGGGATGGGGTCATAGTACAGAGAGGGGAAGGAACTTGTCTAGCTCCAGGAGGCTAATCCCCCCAGCATCCCATTTGGTCCTTTGAACCCCACTAGGAGTGGGTGCAGAGCCAGCAGTAATGAGTGGGCATTGACCACACCAAAACAACAACATCAACAATAATAAATAATACACAAAAAATTAGGTACCATGCAATAGTGTACAGTTGCTATGGAAAACAATGGTGGTAGTTTCTCACACAATTGCAATAATAAAATGGCTGTCTACAGATCCCAGAGATATGAAAAGAAAGAACTCAAGAGTAATTGTGTGTAGAAAAATTATGCATAATAGGAAAAGCAGAAACAGCCTTGGGTCCATTAAGGTGAAGCAAGTAGGTAGATAGGTCTCCCCCCATGGCAATGAGTTCTTGGGACAATGTAAAAAGATGGAATTTAAAGAAGTTACTCTAGTCACTAGCCCCAAGGCTCCCAGGACACATCTCCTGGATACTTAAACTATGGACCGATAAGAGAAGCTCCAGCAGGAACAAAGGCCAGGAAAGGAAAGTCTAAGATCAACTGATCCCAACCCTTCCCCTGCTAGTGTCACAAAACTTTCATGCTTTCACTCTAATGTGTGTATCTGTCACTGGAGAAGGCTGTACATGAATCACGGGCCTATGCATTGGAGCCTGCATCTCCCCTCTTGAGAAGTGAACTTTCCTGCTTTTATGCTGGGATGAGTATGAAGGCTCTGCCCTTGGAGAAAAGCCTTGAAAGGTAAAAGAAATAAAATAATTTTTCTCTGCAGATTCCCAGGGACTCGCCCTTAATTCCCGGAACATGCCCTAACGCCCTAGACCCCACCCCTTCCTAAATCTCAAGGACTTGTCCTTGACCAAAACCTTGTGACTTGTGGTTATCTACCACCCAACTACCCTACTGTAATTTTCCCCGCTAAAAAGTTATATAAACGCTTGTTAAATCTGGTTGAGGCTCTCATCCTCTGGCTTATGCTAAGCCACATTGGGAGTCCAGCATATGTTGACATAATAAAACACCTTGCTATTACATGGTCTCTACCTCTTGGAGTCATTAGAGGGGTGCGTGTGGAATTCAACCTATGCTCTCTTTCTTAAACTCTCTTCACCACCTAGCACTACTACCCCAACTTTCTCAGAATATTTTTTAAAAATCATTAGTATTTGGGGTCATACTTGGTGATGCTCAGGGTTTACTCCTGGCTCTACACTCAGGAATCCTTTCTGGTGGGCTCAGAGAGACAAAAAGAAAACACCTTACCTGCTCTGGCCCTCCCAGTCAGAATTTCTGAATAAAAGCATGATTTCACTTCACTGCTTGATTCCTGAAATTCTTTTCTGAGAAAGACGACAGACCTGAAAGATCTAGGTAAGGTCAAGGCCTGACTTTACATTCCTGCAAAGAGCAAGGTTCACTCACAGTCCTATTCCTGGTGGCAGAGGTAGACAGGGAGAAAGAGGTAGATTCCCTCCTCAAAGCTGCTGCCTCTCTTCTCCACCACCACTTCACAAGTCATGCGGGAACCCCCACCAATATCAAAGTCGCACAAGTGTTGCAGGGGGGAGAGGGACTCGTATTATATCTTGAGAAAACACTGTCTAAAACCTAAATGAGTCCCAAAGTATGAAGGCCCTTGAATCACAGGAAACATTTGAGGGACCCAAACTGGACAACCACTCAGGTGCTGAATTCCTGGGTTTAATCACTGAACACAGAGCCAGGAGTAAGCCACAGACAAACAAAAATACCAGTGGAGCTGGAGAGGGTGTGAGTGAGAAAGCTTTGTCTATACTGGCTCTATTCGCCTTGAACTCTTGGCAGGTTTTCTAGAACTCCGGGCAGTGCCCATCACGGAACATTAAGGCCCAATCCAGACGTCACCTTCTTCTGTACCAGAGCCACACAATGCTGAACAGAGAGAAACTGATGGCACTACCTTTGCCGACAGGGACAAACCCAACTCAGAGAGGAAGAAGTTCTGCTGGACCAGTCACACGGACCACCTGTGTGAGTCAGATCTGGAGTCATGCGTTATGAGGTTCAAAGTTTCTGCTCCAGACAACCCCTGCAGAGAGACAATCTGAACCAGAGTGATTCACAGGTTTCACACCCATATGATCCACTACCACTGCCCTATCCCCTATCAACTCCAGCCCAGACCAGTCATGACACCAAGAGACAGACACGCTCACTTTTAAGATGACAGAGGCAGTCCAGGGCGAGCCCATGACCTCAGTGCATCCTACTCTCAAATCTCCACCCAGGGCACAGAATCCAGGATATACAGACAGAACAGTCCCCCCCACCCCCAAATTTGGATTTTTGTGAGATATTTCTTCCAACAGTTTATTGGTAGTTTATGGTTTATGTTTTTTCTTTTCCTTTTCTTTCAAAAAGTTATGCATTTATATTTGATTTTTAATTTACATTTTATTTTTATAATATCTTTAAGCACCATGGTTACAAACATGTTTATAGTTGGATTTCAGTCATAAAAAAATGTACACCTCCCCTTCAACAGTGCAACATTCCCGCCACCAATGCTCCCCATCTCCTTCCTTCCTGACCCCCTGCCTGTCTTCAAGACAGGCATTCTATTTCTCTCACTACCATTGTCATGATAGTTGTTAGTGTAGTTTTTTTTCTCTAACTACACTCACTACTCTATGTGGTAAGCTTCGTAGAGTGGGCTGGTCCTTCCAGCCCTCATCTCTATTGTCTCTGGTTATTATTACCACACTGTCTTTTATTTTTCTTAAATTCCACAAATGAGTGAGACTATTATGTTTATCTTTCTCTCCCTGACTCATTTCACTCAGCATAATAGTTTCCATGTCCATCCATGTATAGAAAAATTTCATTTTTCTTTCATTCTTTCATTTTTC
>PVKC010013122.1:0-24131 GCA_004027635.1 Crocidura indochinensis
AAAGTTTTTTTGTTCTCCCTGTTAGTTCTATCTTTATTATGCGCTGCTGTATTTAACACTGTTCTTGGCTATTTCAAGAATGTTTGACCATCTGAACACAGTCTTATTTTTCTTAAATCAACTGAAATATTCTTATAGAAAATGACACTTCTGTCTAAATCAACGTCAGACCTATAACCCTCTAGTCACTTTTCTATTTGTTACCTAATTAATATCAAATATATAATTTACTGTATGTCAAATATTTGAGTGTGTATATTTCAAGTGTATATATTATGTCTACATTTCTTATTTTATATTCTCTACATATATAAATGTTACAGTGATCTATATATTATTTAATTGAATCTAAATCAATATTTTAAAATCTTCTGCATTAGTGTATTGCCATTTTTATTAATGCAGTGGGCAAAGGTGGCCCTTGACTAGAGTATTGTATAGTCCCTTCTTCTAGGTATTCAGTAAGTCGCTGACTTCTTTCTAAATAGAAAATGATGTTAAAATATGGCTAAATAAATGGACTCAAAAACGTAGATACATGTTAAATCTCTAATTAATTGACTTTAATCAATAGATAAACTATTCTGTTTTAGACAACCATATCTTTGTCATTACAGAGATTAACAAGTATGGAAATCTAGTAATTTTTCACAATTGATATAATTGATTTGGGTGCAATCTTGAAGATTGTCTTGATTTTCTATATTATTAGAGTGTGAGATATTAAGATAAATATAAAGCCATATTCCTTAAGTTAAATAGTTGTTACAAAAAGGTAAATACTATTTTAAAATGGTAAACACTGTAAGAAATTCTTGAAGAAAAATTATTAACATTGTAAAATTATGAGTTTAACACATAACAAATATAGTATATATTTATTAAAGTATTCATCTCCAAAATATTATATTGAATGACCTTATAAATTATAGACATACAATATAGAATATGTAAAATCCTAAATTATGCCTTGATGTATGCCAAATGTTATTTAATTTATCACCTTGAATACATCTTAACCAGAACCTGAGAAATGAATATATATTTATGGTAACTACAATAATCTAGTAATCTGAACAACAGATGGAATAAACATCACCATTAGCCAACTTGCATTCAAATGTAAAAGAAAATGACAATAAAATTCTCTATAGACTTTCGATAAAGTTTTCTACTTAGTTATAACATTAATTTATGCCAAAAACATTTATTATGTAAGAAAAGGGAAATTGGGAAATAAGTCCAGTGGTGTATTTCAAAGTAAAATATATTATTAATTTTATTACATAAGTAGATTTATTTGCTTGGAGAACAAATTTCCTCTCATTGAATTGCATTATTTCTATTTACCCTGGGGGAAACATTAAAATAATTATACTTGTAAATATATATTAAATTGAATCAGTTTGGATTAAGTATAGAAAATAAGTAAGCTTAATACATATTTAGTTAAGAAAAAACTTTTGCATTAATTAGGATATTATCTTTTATAAGTCACATATTTAGAAACTATATTTATTGAACTAGATTTTGTTTCTATTTGTAATTATGTACTAAAAGATAACACATTTTATTGAATTTTAGGATAATTTTAATCTCAGTGTATATTTTAGGAAAGTTTTAATATCTTATATATGTCCTTAAATTATTACTGTACTTGTACTCATAAGTATAGCAATAGAATTGTTTCAACAGAAAAATAAATATAACAATGAAGAAATAAAATATGAAATAAATATATCAGATAAATAATTATAATCTATAAAGGAACATTTGATAGTACTGTTTTTCTTTTTTTCTTGACTAGTGAATCAGATATTAATTGTGACAAATAATTTTTACTTAAATACCTAAGTTATTCAACCTACATGATGATTCCTTGTTCATAAAAATTGTAAGTTTTCATAATGTACACATTTTATCAAATGTATACAGGTTATATATGCTTTTATAGTAATATCAAATTTGGTCTTCTGTTCATAGTATTATAGTTTAGATAAACTGAAAGTATTACTGTAATTTTTTTTGTTTTGTTTTTTGGGCCACACCCTGTAATGCTCAGGGGTTACTCCTGCCTATGCGCTCAGAAGTCTCTCCTGGCTTGGGGACCATATGGGACACCGGGGGATCGATCCGTGGTCCGTCCTAGTCTACTGCTGGCAAGGCAGACACCTTACCTCTAGCGCCACCACACCGGCCCCAATACTGTACATTTTTTAAATATATTTTTTATTTTGATCATAGGGGCTTACATATCTTTCACATTAGTATTTTAGATACATATTAACATTAAATCATGGGAATACCCACCACCAAATTTGTCCTCCTCCTCCCCCGTTCTCATTCTGCAACCCATATCCCCCATAATCCTCCCCACTAGGCTGCTAGAGTAGGTGGTCCCCTCTTTCTTCAGCTTACTATCAGTATTCATACATCTGTTTGGTCCTGGTGCCCTCCCTTGTTTCTCCTTCTATTTGAGAGTCTAACCTAGATAAATTGAGTTATGTGGTTTTGTTTGAGGGAGAGATAGGCAATAGAATGGGGTAAAGATTAAGCAAAAAAAAAAGAATAAAATAAAATAATAAATAACAATAAAAATAATAATTAATTTAAAAACATATGCTGAGAATGGATGGAGTACTTCTAGTGGCTTTCTGCCTCAGTTTGATAGAGGACATAAAAAAGATAATTGAAACCCCACAACAATACAAAAATATATGTCAAATTAGATATTCAGTGAGCCCTGCAGCTATTAAGAGAAGCGCCACATATTAGTCTCGGTTCTGAATTCATGTCATGCTGGAACGCAAAAAGAAGGAGAAAGATGAGATAAAATAATATAAAAATAGAAAAGGAGACATCCACTTCAATATCTATACCAAAATAAAGACACCAAACAATCAATCAATAAATATATATGTGGAAAAATAATTATTTTGTGTTATTTTTTTCCACCTGCATAGGCACAGTAATTATTGGGGATATTATAAAGGGAATTCCCTTGGCCTAGGAGATACAGGGTTTCTCCATCCCTGATGTTTACTGTCACGGGGTTAACTATAGACTCCTTGTATGAACCTTTACTCTCTCCTCTGTGCTTTCGTGATGTGTGGAAGACTTCTGCATCGTGACTGTGCGGCTCAAGGAATGGAGCTTGTGATGAAGGCTTTCTTTGTGGTTCTAGCAGTTCTGCTTCTTCAGTGTCGTTTTACTTTTTGTATCATTAGACACACTTCCCCCCAAAGATGGGGGGAATTGTCAGTCTGTCTTATGGAGCAAATGCCACCTGGAAGTGAAGCCTGGGTGCAGGGGAGGAGAGAAAAAGTCTAACCAATGGATATCCCCAATTTTAAGTCCTTTTATTGCATAGACATATCACATAGGACGAGCAATCAGGTTAAAATACTTTATCACCGATAGAACTTTTATTTAAGACTATTTGATCGCTGCTGAGGCTTTTATTTTTTATGTTAATGAAAAAGAATTTAATTTCTTTTATTTTCTGATGTAAAGAAATGAGTTAGGTAAATGTTTTTAGTAACTGTGAGCCAGCATATTTAAATATACTTCGGCCTCACAGGCTGGTTTTTTCCACCTAGCATCTCCTGACAGCAACTTGTGTTGCATTTATAAAATATTTTAGTACATATTTGCTTTAGGATATTTTTCAGATTTTTCTCATCTAAAAAGTATGTGCATCTTATGATTCTTAGAAATACTAAAAGTTTTATATATATATATATACATATATATATATATATATATATATATGTATATATATATATATACACACACACACACACATATAGTCTTCTAATAAGTGGGCCACAAGAAAGTGTGACTTCTCTTTAATTTGACCTTGTATTCACCTAATAAAATCTGGTCAGTTAATATTTCTGAAACATCACTAATACTTTTTCCTTATAGATCTTTCTTTTAGAGACCAGAGCAGTGGTGCAAGCAGTAAGGAGTCTGCCTTGCGTGTGCTAATCTAGGATGAACCTAGGTTAGATCCCTGGCATCCCATATGGTTCCCCATGGCAGAAGTGATTTTTGAGCACATAGCCAGGATAAACCCTGTGCGTCACTGGGTTAGCCCAAAAATGCAAAAAATAATCTTTATTTCAATGTAAATATGAATTTTAAAATTTAAGATTTTGCTTTTATTTATATGAATTTTTATATGTCAAGCATATTTTTCCTGAGGATGAAATGAAGAATTACTGACAAATATTAGCAATATTGTGAGTAGCTAGTTCTAGATTTATTCTTCAATATACATAATTTTTTGAGAAGTTAAAGTTCTAGTGTGCTGCAAAGAAATGTTTACATAAGCTAAAAAGAATAAAGCTAACAAATTATAACTCCACAGCAAATTATTCAAATAATGAACTAAATAAAACAATGAACTTTTAGACTATATATGTATATATAAGTGAACAGACAAGAACATGAGTCAGTAATTTTAAGCATGTGAGGGAGAGCAAAGTTAAAACATAGCAAATACCAATATCAAATGATAAGAGTAACTACTCAGTTTTATCTTGAAAATATATGATCAGGTTAAATTTTTTTATTGAGGATAAAAATGTTAACTGCATTAAACACATAAAAATAAATACGTAAAACAAACTTTTGTACAGATATACTTACTATCTGAGAATCATTTTAAAACTATAAATTAGTAGAAAGTGAAGGGTCATATATATATATATATATACCCATGTACACATGCATATATTTAAATATTTAAAAAGCATTTATAGGTTTTTAGTGCAAAAAGTATTCTAGAATAGTAATTAAGTACTTCCTTATTACTCATTACAGAAAGTTAGCATGATTTGGAAGGGCTTGAAAATGATCTAGGTGATGGTGTTAGCCTCAGTTAAAATTGGAGGACTTTTATTAACACAAGGCAACAGAGGAAACATAAAAAATGTGAATGAGATATTTTTAAATAAACAATTGTATGATTAATCATTGTAAAATCTAGAATTAAAAATAGAGCGGGGCCAGAGTAGAGACAGGGCAGTAGGACGTTTCCCTTGCACACAACTGACCTAGGATAGACTGGTTCAATCCCCCAATATCCCATATGGTTCTCCAAGTCAGGAGCGATTTCTGATCGCATAACCAGGAGTAACCCCTAACGTCACCAGGTGTGGCCCACCCTCAAAAGAACAGATATATGACATATATGTATATATATATATGTCATATATCTGTTCTTTTGATATATATATGTATATATCTGTTCTTTTGATATATATCACTATATATATAGTGATGCCTGATTCTCCACATATTTTCGTAAATTAGAATTTCTAATCAATGGAAAATCTAAACAGATACTGTTATAGAATCTTATATATATGTATATGTATACATATATACATAGCATATATTATAAATATGTAAATATATTTGGGATTCCAATGTTGTTCAGCAGGATTTTTTTTAAATGGAATGCTTCATGAATTTGCGAGTCATCCTTGTGCAGGGGCCATGCTAATCTTCTCTGTATCGTTCCAATTTTCGTATATGTGCTGCCGAAGTGAGCACTCCAGCAGGATTTTTTACACAAAAACTTTTTACACAATAACTTGTTTGCAAGTATGAAATTTAATAAACTTCTGAATTTACTTCTAAAGTGTGTCAGGGAGTTAAGAATAGTGTAATTACTATAAGTATTTGCATTTTTCAAGTCATATCAGTACTTCCTGTCCTCAGGAATTATACAATCAAAACAAAAATATTGTATTTACTATACATGTGACATTATCAATATTTAGTAGCTAATATATAGACATATAGAGGAGCTAGAATCATCCGTAAGTTTACTGACTTAAATTCTGAATTTTGGAATTTTCAATTCTTTTATTCTATTTCTCAGACATGCACATTTCTTTTCCCATTTTTATCTTGCTTTGTTTCCTTAATTTGAGGTGTCTTTTCTTTTTTATATTTTTTAACTTTTAAATTACCTATTTAAACACCACTTTTTACAGCTTAACAATAACACACAACCCTAGGACCAACTAAACACCACTTTTTACAAAGTAGTTGATAAGACAGTTGTTTCTGGCTTTCAATGTTCAAACACCAAGCCCACCATCAGTGTAACATAAAACAGTCTCTCCATTATTTTCACAGTTTTCCACTGCCCTGTGCTTACCCCCTGAGCAGGCATAAATTAATTTAGTATGTATTTAATTTTAAATTAAGTATTAATAGTATTATATGAAAAATAGTTCAGTAAGAGAAAATCTCTGAGAATTGTGATATATCACAGTGGGGTCATTAGTTATTGCCTGAAGGATTACTAAACTTATGGTTGCTAGTTGTGCTTTCCATATTGTGGTTGTTAACTGAATTACAGCAGATTTTATGCAGTACTCAGAGCTAATTTGGTGTGTTTCTACTGGAGTTTTGATATTGAGGAATTTGGAGGTGTTATACGGCCACGAATATAGTTACACTGTCCAGAAACTAGAAGAGCTGTGAAGCAGGGTCAATGTATATGAAGAATACTGTGAGATATGATTTTAATTTCCTTCACTTCCTGATGCATTAGAGGAGTGAGAGGAGTGAGATGTCACCCTCACTCCAAGAAGACCCTAGAGCTATCTGACCCAAACATGACATAACTGGAACTTTTAAACTCTTGGGTATCTCTATAGAGATTGGTATAGAGCAATGAAGTGGACTGTTGGCATATTGGTATCTGTGGGGTGTTAGTTTCTGCACCACCCTCCCAGGGCTCTCCAGAGTTTTCAGGCACAAGACCAGTGCATTCATTAAATGTTTTGCCTTGACATTCAACTCTTCTGAGAATAACACAAGTCTATATAGCTGGTCAGTAATTTGACATGGTGGAATTTGTGAGATGTGATTGTACTCAGATTGTCCTCTATTTCATTTTTTCCATGATTTTTTCCAGGTGTACCAATAATATTTTATATGGACTTCTTTAGTTCATCAATCAAAGCGTATTTCTTTGGCAGATTAAAAAATGCTTATGTTTTTTGTACACTTCCTGGGGTTTTGTCCTCATCCTTCAAATAAACTAAATTTCTTAGTTTTTTATTACATTGATCCAAATTAAGGCTGGCCTGGAAATGTTTAGTTGCTCATCTTTGCAAAATTGAGTCAGTGTCTTTGACTCTGTGTGTACCTAAATGATGAGTGGAAATTTGTGGTTGGAAGTTCCCTGCAGTTGGTATAGTTATGAGATTTATCTGACATAGATACCTGCTCAGGGTTCACTGTCATTGGTAGAATACATATGCTATGGAATGAACATCCAGATGTTTAGTGAGATACTTCATAGATAACTTCATAACCACTGGAGAATTGGCATTTGACAATAAGGGGGCTGGAGTAATAGCTCAGCGGTAGGGTGTTGGCCTTGCATTCGGACGCCTATGGAAGGGCAGATCCATAGCATCCCATACGGTCCCCCAAGCCTGCCAGGAGCAATTTTTGAGTGCAGAGTCAGGAGTAAACACTAAGAACTGCCGGATGTTACACAAAAGCAAGCAACTAAAGAAAGAACAACAAAAAAACCCCTCAACCCCTCCCCCAAACATTTGTCAATAAGAGTTCTGGGATGACTTCTAGCCTCAAGCTTATGGATAAGGCATACTTCTTGGATTTTCATCCATGAGTACATTATTCACATCATTTCCAGGTATCTCCTACATAGCCAGTTCAGGCACAAAAGTGAAATTCTAACAAAATATCTGTTGTTAATGCATCCAACCTAAATGTGGGGATTTAAAGTTTGTGCCATATTGGATCTTGCCAATACCTTTCTATTTAAGACTCTGCTTAATCTCTCTCCTTGCCCAGAGAAAATATGCTTTAACTCTCTATTTAACCACAATTCTGATTTATATAGTCATGAATCTCTCAGTCATGAATTTGGGTGCTCTTCTAGATAGTTCCAGAGAGAGCCCAAGCAGATTTTTGTGTTTCATCAAGCTATGTATTCTATGTGTTGGTGCGACAGGAGTACTCTTAGATCTTGCCTCTTTTGGTCACCAAGTTACTGCTCCCATAAGAAGACTATTTCTTTCTGATTATTTCAAGATATCTATTATTATCACTTGAAAAGCTTTTGTAGGCTGTTATGACTCAAAGTCTGCATGACAATGTAAAATAAATAGAATAGAGGCCAAATGGAACAACAAATAGGCTTTTTGTTTTTATTTTAAACATTGCCTAAAATACTCAAAGACAACTAAAATTTTAGTTTCTAAAATTCTATTTTTAAGTGTTCTTATTTGAATTGTTTTTAACTTCCAAAAAGGTTCATTTTCATTATTTCTAAATGTTCATTATAATAGTTGTCTTTTTCACTCCTATTTTCTTTCAAAACGAGTTACCCTTTTAGAAAGTCAATGATTTATGCTGTAAAAAATATTTTCTCATTTTATGTCACGTTTGTTACTGTGTCATTTGTTGAAGATATAGAATAACAAGTCGCAATGTTTCACCTCAATTATTGAAAAACAGTCATTAAAGAAGTCAGAATAATCATAATATGACTATCTTGATACAAATATCATTTTTCAAAATAGTTATTACTAGTGCAAAGAAACAATGTCTAGGTAGAAGGGATGAAGTGATGAAAGTGATGACGTGATTAAAATTGAAGTTTACTTTTTTAGGATATATTTTCTTATTTTGAACTTCAATAAGAGTGCTTTGAAATGGTGGAAATTTTGAAAATAATCACAAAGCAAGTCCATGAAGATATATGGTATTTCTAAAATATATATAATGTAGTGTAATAAGGCAGAAATAAAATTATTAAAGATGAAATTTTATTCTGAAGGGGTGACATTTTTTCCTATGTCATTTTTTATGTGGCAATGTGAAATTGTATTTTTGGATTTTATGATCTTTACATAAATACTAGGAATTTTAATGTTGTTAGATTAAATTAACTCTTATTCTAGAATATGTCTACAAGTGCAAATACATTAAAATGTAAAATTAACCTAGAATAAAGTATTTTAAGAGTCGTGCAAAATTTAATTTGATGATGTATCAAAGTAGATATATAAAATGTCACTCAAAAATGGTATCTTACACTGCTATCTAAACTTCATATTATAATTTAGTAACAGATATTGTCCCATTCTTTGAGCAATAGTTATTACCTGTATTTTTGTATTTTCACTCCATCTTTTTTATCCCCGAGTTTCTTTACCAACAAAATATTCTTGTGTGCTGACTCATTTCACCTTCATTTGTGGATGACAAGGGAATGCAAAGTAATTTAAATATCATCCTAAGCAAATTGTATTAGAATGACAATTCTGCTGTTGAATGCAATTTGCATAATAAATTCTAAAATCAAATATAAATGATTTATGGATTACCTACTGTTTGTGATTATTTGTGCCAGTTTTCTATTAACACAGATAAAGCCAATCTTATTTAGCATTTTTATAAGAAATCTTGAATAGAAATGAACATTGAATTCATGATACATACAAATTACAAGTTCACCAAGAGAGTCAAATGCTGAGTCCGTAGGGATTGACTACGAAGAACTGTTCACAAAATTTAAGTAGTCAAAATATAATTTTAAGCTATATTCACAGCAAGATTTTGGGTTGAGGGGTTGAAGAGATAAAATAGAAGATATAGAATTACCTTGTGAACAGCAGAGAGTCACATCAATACTGATTCCTTTTTATTAATATCTTTAAGCACCATGATTACAAACATGCTTGTAGTTGGGTTTCAGTTATTATAAGCACACCCCACTTCACCAGTCCAACTTTCCCACCAACATTGCCCCTTAACTCCCTCCTCCCCCTTGTATTCAAGACAGGCATTCTATTTCTCTCACTCATTACCATTGTCATGATAGTTGTCAGTGTAATTATTTCCTCTAAACTCAGAAATCTGTGGTAAACTTCAAGTACTGATTCTTGAATGCAGAGGCAGGAATAAACACTAAGCAGAGCAAGGGTCAAAAAAATAGTGTAAATAATCACTCTAAATTTTCATTTAGACCCATTAGCAAGAGAGGAGAAATATCATATATTTAAGTTATAGATAGATAGATAGATCATAGATAGATAATTATTATATATATGTACATATGCATTCTTCACACATATATTTTTACCTAAATAATTATATTCATTTATTGCCTGGCTGTACAGCAACTTGCTATTTTTAACTCACTATGCTATGTTAATTTCCAGAGTTAATATTTTTAGCTAGAATCCTCACTCTCTCCATTTGCCTCTCTCTCACATAAGTGTTTTGCTTTGCAGATGCAAACTTGACAAAAAAGTGCAAACGACAGTTCTTTTATAAAAGAACAAAATTATGATTAAAAAAAGGCAAGAAAAAAACAAGAACGAGAGAAAGAAATGTATAAAGAATGAATAAGAGAAAAAGAACATTTTTAAAGTACAAAATACAGAATTAGATGGGTTAAACCACAGTCAATATAAAAATATGCGATTACAAATCAATCCCATTTTTCTTCTCAGTACTTTCTTTACCTAAAGTGATTTATCTTTTCTGTGAAAACAGAAATAGTAATTACAATTGTTAACTAAAGGCTTTTGACATTACAGACTTCAGTGCTAAAATTATGTAATTTCTGGAGGTCAGAGAGTACAATTAGCAACAGATTCTACATATCTTTGCCCTTAATAATTACTTAATGATAATGTTCTTGCAAGTTTGATTGAGGGCATAGTTGAAGTCATTGAATTTTCATTATGACCTATGTAATATAGGTAATTTGCCTAAAATCAGAAAAAGAATGCATGCTGGTCAAATAGTAGGAAAGCTACGGTTTTCATGGGACAAGTAGCAATGACCAATCCAATTATAAATGTAGAACATTTGGTTCTTCCAAACCACTTAGAAAATACTTAAAAAAATAGAAGAAGATTGATAATGATCTTAACTAGTGAGCTAATACAATGCACGTAATAGTGTTAAAAATGAAAAATTATAGGTCCATCTAGAAAATCAGACTAAACTACGACTGCAATCAAATCAGAACACTTATATAATGCAACAGTATTTTGTGTTCAACATCTAAATTCTTCCATCGCTTAAGTAATTTGCAAGAAAAATTTACTCTGTCTTCAGTGACCTCAGTGTCTAAGGATTACAATCATTTTATAAAGTATTTGTCCTTGATTATTTCACTTAGAGAAAATCAGGGATTTTTTTTCTAAACTGCAGATAGAAATTTATTACTCTGGTAAACTGACATAATAACATTATGTCTGATGTGTCTTATACTAATGGAACAGAAAATAATAAAAAAAGTGCATCAGAATAAATGTGAGCAAAATAAAAATAAGGATATAGCAACAGTGTCATAAACAGAGCAATTTCTCTCCTTTGGTCTCTCCCTCCCCCTCCCTTCCTTTCCTTCTTTTCCTTCCTTTCTACCTTCTTTCCTTCCTCCCACTCTCTTCCTACTTTTCTTCCATCCTTCCATCCTTTTTCCTGCCTCCATCTTTTCTTTTTCTCCCTCCTACTTCCTGTGTTTGTTCTTATTCTATTTCCCTTCCTTCTTCCCTCCTTCATTTCTCTGTCCCTCCTTTTTCTTTTTTCATTCTTCCTTTCTTCCAACCCTACTTCCTTCCATTCTTTGTTCCTTCCTTCATTCTACCCTCTATCCATCCTTCTTTTTCCTTCCTTTCTTCTTTCCATCCTTTCTTTTTCTTTATTTCTTCTCTCCTTTCTTTCTTTCTTTCGTTCGTTCTTTCTTTTGTTCTTTCTTTCCTTCTTTCTCCTTTCTTTTTCTTTCTTCATTTTTCTTCTTTCTTTCTTTCTTTCTTTTTCTTTCTTTCTTTCTTTCTTTTTCTTTCTTTCTTTTTCTTTCTTTCTTTCTTTCTTTCTTTCTTTCTTTCTTTCTTTCTTTCTTTCTTTCTTTCTTTCTTTCTTTCTTTCTTTCTTTCTTTCTTTCTTTCTCTTTCTTCACCGTTTCTTTAGTTCATTATGTTAGCTTGGTTGCTTTCTTTCTTGTGAATCAATATAGATTATAATTTAAAGTAATTTAGAAAACTGTCAGGAGAGATACAGCGAATGTTTCAAGATATAGCATGCCCTACTGAATAGTTGTAGAAAACTAATCAATTAATGCATTTTAGATGGTTATATTAACATGTTACAAATTGCTTTATTCTGCAGATTTGTCCACTTAAAAATTATTCTGTATGCTGTCATAGGAAAATTTTTGCAAACTGGATGGCCTTACATTTTCTCATCAGGATATTGGATTCTCTTGCATCTTACATTTTCTGAGGTGGTGCTTGTTTATGGCATTTGTACGTTTTTCTTAGTTTCTTTAAAAAGTATAAAGGATTTACATCTCAAATGAATGTGGTCCTCATAAATTTGAACTAGTTAGGCAAATTATTCCTAAATTTTCTTTCCCAAATGCTCTTTACCAAATATCACCTTCCCTGCAAACTAAAATAAGAACCTGCACCCTCCTCCCCCACAACTATTGTGGCCACATGATTTCCACAAATTTACATTTTTAAAGAAATATTGGTTAGACTCCATCTTAGGTACTTTACTGCAGAATACAGGGAACAAACTCTTTTTTATGTAGGGTGTTGATATTTTCTCCTATCTTGGTTTAATAGTGTCCAGTCAACAGTGACTCATTTTGTATATTTTCATATATAAAATATAAACTATTTCATATAACAGTCCCATCTTATAAATGCTCAATTTCTCCACAACTTTTACAAATATTTTTTTACCATCTTTTTAAAGGATAGTAACTATTTTTGAGGAATGCATCCTATTTTCTCCACTTGCTTCCAAAATAAACTTATTTTATTTAGAAACGTGATTTTTATTTAGTATCCCTTTTCTTTTATTTTCTTGAGAATAATTTTGTCATAAAATTAATTATTATATCATAATGGCTGACACATAACAGATCTACTGCAAATTATTTACCAAAATATACCTTTTTGTTATGTCAACTAGAAATGTACCTGTCCAACATAGATATCTTTAAGTCTCTTATTAATTCCACATTCTAAAGTTTTATTTGCATTAGTTTTCAAGAATAAATTTTTAAATTGCTGTGTGTGTCTTCTAAATTAATTATTTAAGTGAAAAAGATATATATATGGTTTAAATATAAGTTAAATAAATTATAGATAACTTTTTTATAAATAACTTTATAAAAATGTTTGTTAAAACGTCATATTTATGTTAAAATAATGATGTTTGTTTGATAGTCTCTGGCAATTCAAATGGTCTTGAATCCACCAATTATCAATTTATTCTGTAATATATATGGTACATTTTTGACAATGATAAAAACTTTAAAAATATTACTTTTTTTCTGGGTGAGGTACTCAATGACTTTTCAATTTAATTTCTGATTGATTTAATGACCATCAAATCATGTATATCCTTGAAACAAGAATGATTCCTTTTTCTCAAGTAATACCTCATGGCTCCAATTCTCCTAAATTACTGCTATTTCTTCCACATTGGTTTCTATAGCCTTTGGATAGCTTTGACCTGACACAATGTAGTGCTTTGCATATGTAGAGTTACAGTAGTGTTTTGGCCAGTCTCCAGCTACACTCCAGTAACTCCACAAGCTTGTTTACATGAATGAGATTCCCATGGCAGTACAGAAATAATGAAACACCACACCTGGATCTGAAGATTCAATTTCTATAAAACTCTAAGGACCCAAGCTGGATATTCAGAAATTCAGTACATCCTGAGAAAATAAGGTAGAAAAGTTTGCTAGTAAGTTGTTCGAGTGATAGCTAGTACTTACATTTATTTATTCAGCCAATAATGATGGTTTTGATTAATATTTCAGTGGTGCCATTTTTTTCTCCCCTCACCTTGTCTTTTATCATGAAACTTTGAGAACACCTCACTGTAGAAAGTCTCTTTCTGTATAATCTAAACTCTGAATATGAATTCAGGCCTCTGTCTTAGATCTGGTCAGTCTTATAAAAGAGAATTTCATCTAAGTAGAGGTTTTTGCTTTTACATTGGAAGCTATATTTCTGCCTGACAGCACACCCACAAACACCTCTAGAAGTTAAAAAACACGTGAAAAATGATCCTATACCTGAATCTGACAGGTAACTAGCAGCTGACTTTTCTGAGTGAGCTATGGTAGGAATAAGATTTCATATTCAAATCAAAGAAAGATTTTTGACTTGCATATTTGAGGATGCTATCAGAACTTGTATATTTGAATCACTTTATTTACTTGATTTTTCATAAAGTATCATGTGATTACTAAAATGTGATAGAAAAACACATGCTCAAGAAGGTAGCAATACCATATAAGGAATACAATATAAAGAGTTAAAAATCACTATGAAAACTATCCTAGGAAACCAAATGATATGTTGTGATATTGGAATGTTATATTTATGTCTATTTGGTTTTCTTTCTCAGTTCTTAGTGCAAAAATGTCTAGTACCCTATGACTGTCTAGGCATAGTATGATTATAAGTACATATATTTAATAACAAGACCCTTAATCTTTGTAAAATTGCTGATAATTCTGTAAGTGTTGGGGACTGTTAGTGTATACAAAAGGGTTTGGTTGTTAGAAAAATAATATTGTTTAGAAAATTTAAAATATGGGTCCTTTGGTAAAGGGAGGTTGACACTGGTGGTGGATATGACCCTAGTCACTATATATCTGAAATTAAACTATGAAAGACTAAATAGAACACATTTGTTTCAATAAAATAAAATAAAAGAGAAAACCTTATCACTAAAGACGAGAGATAGATGTAGAGATAATACAGTGATATATGTTTACAAAAATGTTAATGTTTATTTGCTGAAGGAATTCCTACCTACTATATAATCAACAAAGATATTCCCCCATTACATTTTAAAAAGATACACATATTCAGACATGTCTTAAGTATCTTTGAAGGAGCTCATTAAATTGCATCTATGTATAACTTAGCAGATGGAAACTTTATATAGAAAATTGGACATAAATCTCTGTAGGCTAAATATTGAAAGTTGCAGCTGATGCCTTTTAACTTAAAAGCAAAAGATAGTGCAGAGATATGCTAAAAGGAGATTTGGTTTCAA
Organism: Crocidura indochinensis; assembly: GCA_004027635.1. Classification (NCBI taxonomy): domain Eukaryota; kingdom Metazoa; phylum Chordata; class Mammalia; order Eulipotyphla; family Soricidae; genus Crocidura; species Crocidura indochinensis. Next base: position 15,109 of record PVKC010013122.1, read on the forward strand.
TATAGAAAACTAACCAAATTTCTAGATCAGTGAAATAAAGAATTTTCTTCACACTAGCATAATACTTTCAAAGAAGACCTCAGAATATAAATCTGAGAGTAACAGAACTTTCTAGCCTTTTGGTGAAATATTATTTTTTAGGTATGGTTGGGATGTTATATCATACATGGTTGTAATCAGGGATCACTCCATGGAGTACTTGGAGTACCATATATTTTGGAGAATAGAACAAGGGAAAGCTTTATACAAGCCAAATTCTATAATTGCTATACTATCTCTTAAGCCCTGAGCATTTTATCGAATTAATCCAGAATTATCATTCTCTTATAATATTTAGGAAAATTTATGTCACAATATGAATTAGACCATAATTGATGAGTAATAAATTTTATATATCTTTAAAAATAATATTAAAGCAAAGTTCTAAAGTCAGAGCTACAAGAAACTGAGTCTTCTTTATGAACATAAAAACACATCTGATTTTTTTTCAAATTTTTTGAAAATATACTACATATTTCTAAATATCTCTGTAGCATTTTGAAAATAGACCACATATTTAAAATATCTGTATTTCCTTTTCTAGCCTGTTTATTTGTGGAAAACAAATTTTGCATAGATACTGTCAAAGAAATGGACCAAAGTGCCACTATTAGAAAATATGGATTATGTTTTGTGGGGAATGAATCCTTTTAGAATATCTATATTCAGCAAGATTTATAAACAACTATGTGGGGAGTATTGCTTTGTACCTCTCAATTTTTGTGTACCTCTGTTTAAAAAGCGTCTAGGCTTATTATGCTTCTTTCTTAATTTAGTACCATATGATATGTGTGGTGATATCTTAATTGGAATGATATTCATCATGAGATCTGATATTTTGAGTGCTATGTCACTTGATAGAATTTTTTGTAGTCTTGCTATCTATACAATGACTAGAGTGATTGCATATAAATAGAATATAAATTTTCAGAGCAGACTGATCGTTTAATTTTGTTTAAAGCTATCGATAATTAATTATTGCCTGTATCCATTTTCTTTCAGAAACAATGCCCTGTCTCCCCAGGTTTGTGGCCTAGAATTCTGCTCGTTTTTGTTTGTTTTGTTTCAATTAAGTTGATTGGTATTCAGGAATTACCTTTGACTCTGTGCTTAGGGATCACTCATTGCGGGTTCTGGGGCTGCAGCAGATCAAATCAGGATGGACCACATCACAAGGAAGACTCCTACCCACTGTACTATCATTCTGTACCAAATACTCTACTATTTGATTCAGAATTTGACTTCATTAGTGGGCTAAAACAGGCAGTACAGTGGACAGGGTGTTTTCCTCGCATGAAGCTTAGTTTGGTTTGTTCCCGTGAATCACCTACATTTCCAAGTCCACTAAGGTTTTCTCTAAACAATGAGCAAGAATATGGCCATGAGCAAAATAGGGTGCTACCCTAAAAAAATAAAAAAAAAAAAGGATGTGACTGGACTTAATCCTTTAGATCTCAGGTCAAAGGACACATGCAAGAAATTCCACATTCACTTTTTTCAGTTTCAGTCCCTGAGAAGGAGCATTCTAGTCTAGTCTGCCTGCCAACAAGATGAAAGATTCATACATAAGTCAGTCATCCTGAAAGCCTTTCTGAATGTTAGCTTATCAATAAATATGTGACTGATCCTGATCTAGAAATAGAAAAGCACCCATCTGAATAAATGCAGTTCGATGTTATATAGACTTTTAAAGTAAAGCATTGCATTTTATGGTACTAAGCCATGGATGATTTGTTGTACAGCGTCTTTTAATAGATAACTGATATATAAGACCTATAACACAATATGACACTTTAAGCAGAGACCTGAATGATTGTACAGGAAACCAAAGAGATCATCTTGGAAAAGGAAAACAGTTAGTGTCAGAAGAAAAGAATGTGATCATTCGGAGACAGGGAAAGTCGATAAGTCTCCAGTCAAGTGATTAAAGGCAATGAGTAAAACAAGAGATTAGTAAGGAAGGCAGGCGCTATTTCTCGTGTTTTGCAAAGGCAGCTAAATTGCTTCTATTTCTTTCTAAGTGATGAGGCATTTGGGAAACATCTTAATCAAAATTTAATATGATTTAAGTTTAAGAATATCACGTGCTTTACAACAAAGAATAGATTTTATTGAACTAATAATAGAAGTGGAAAAGTTGGGAAACGTCATGAAACCACAGTCTAACTAATGAAACTTAGGTTCTAATATTTAATTTTAGGTTGCACATTACAGTACTCAAAGTTCAGCTGGGCAGTGCCCAGGGGACCTAATGAGTGCCAAGGATTAAATTCAGGTCAGCTGCAGGCAGGCAAGCGCCTTAAACCCTATGCTCCCGTTTAAGCCTTGGTTCAATTATTTTAAATTTTTGTATTTGGATTATTTTTGTTATCAGTAAATATTTAAAATCTAATAAGTATTATCACTGTAATAGGTAACAAACTAATGATATACACTTTTTTAAATTTTAATCAAAGTGGATTACAAATCTTTCACAGTAATATTTTAGGTACATAGTGATATTAAATCAGGGGCGTTCCCACCACCAATGTTGTCCTCTCTCTACCCCTGTTCCCAGCAATGAATCCCATATCCCTCTCTTTTACCCTTTGGGATGCTAGTATAAGTGGCCTTCTCTGTATCTAGTATGTTGTAAATTGGGTATTGATTTTGTTGTCGTTGGCTTTGGATTTGGTGTTTAACTCTGATCATTTGTTTATTTCTATTTAATGTTCATGTGACTCTTTGGTCTTGGTACCCGCCACTATTTCCCTCTCCATTTGGAAGCGGAAAAAGATGGTTCAAGTTATGTGGTTCTGTTTGAAAGAAAGAAAAATAATTAAACATTTTTTAAACTATAAACCTTTTTTGTATTGCTGGCAATTTAGTTAGTTTGTCTCTGTCTCTTTTTTTTTTCCATGACAGGGAAGATCTACTTCACACTGGTATTATTTGGGGGATAGTCTAGGACAGAGGTCTCAAACTCACGGCTCTCCATACAACATTTTGTGGTCCGCAGTGGGCCTTCAAATATTTCAGTATTCGCGAATAATCGCAATAAAAATCGCATTAGTAAGAAAAAATCGCATTAAACATTCACATACCCTGAGCAGTTCCGATCGGGTATGCAAATGTTTAATACGATTTTTTCTTACTAATGCAATTTTTATTGCGAATATTCGGTAAGCGAAATCCCTTATGCGGCCCTGTCTCACCCCGACTTTGCCTCCTGCGGCCCCTAGGTAAACTGAGTTTGAAGCCCCTGGTCTAGATCTTTGTTTAGTGATCATTTTCTATGTTCCCAGGGATAGAGCCTAAGTCAGCTGCACTAGAATCTTAATCTATATACTATATACCATAGCTTCAGGCTGAAGAGTAGTATTGTTAAAGGTTGACAAAATAAAATTTTGCTTCCGAATGATCCTTTATTACAATATTAATAATGTTTTATAAGATCCATATCATCATGCATCTTTGAGTCTTTTTGAAATGCAACATTGAGACTTTTGAAATGCTGCTAAAAATAAATATTTTTTTCAGATAAATACAAATTAATACAAGGAATAAAAAATTGCTGCCATATAATAATGACTAACATATTTTTGTATCTTTCATAATAATAAATCAATTTATATTTTTGACCCTAAATTAATACGTGTAAGTAAATGAGGATATATATATATATTATTCTATTAACTGTAAAGACTAAATTTGTCTTTATGCAGCAACATATATATATATATACATTACATATATCATTCCTTTTTAACATGCTCTAATGTATATATGTTCCTTATCAGAAGTGTAAATTATAGATTCTATATTCAGGAGTATAATATTTTGCAAAAGGAGTACTATTTGACTTTTCCGTCTACTATATTTTGTATAAAGTTGATCACCAATTAGCTTTTAACAAACTATTAGATAACCCATGTGATTTTAACTGCTGCTACTGTTAGATTATATTAATATGGTCAATCAATAGTAAATTTGAAGATCCTTGGATATTTATTATCTTAAAAAGCCAAATTCTGAGAACAGTAACCATACATATTTGAAGAAAGAGAGAAAAGAAAATTAAGTGTTGGAAGTTTTGAGCTTTTTCAAGTTCTACATTAGTGAGCATTTTTTAGCCAAAAAGTAAAGGAAATACTCTTTAAAAGATAAATAATAATAAAAATTTTAGTAATTTTAGCTCTTGTATCTTATTTATTCCATATAAGATATATTCATATAAGAAAAATAAGTGTGGGTGGTATTTTTTTAAATATCCTTGATTCTTCCTCTGTTTTGATTCTCAAGTATTGACTTAATATCATAATTCATTTTCTCTAATTCTTGGTAGAGTTTATAAATATTAATAGTACGTCTTGCTTACATAGCCATATCTATCCATTTTGTCTCTTGTGACTAAGTTACCCTTGACTAATATCCACAACATTCAATTTTTATTGAACATTGTATAATTTATAAAGTTCTCATAAGCACATATAAACTGATAGAACTTCATTTTCTGATAATTAAATAAGAAGTCAATAGTTTCTAACTTACTGTTTACATACAAACTATAAAATAAATTTAACCTTAATATTTAGTTTGTGTAAAATCATTAAATGGGTGCACAAATAAGAAACTATTTACTTCAGGAACTTTTGATATATTACAATATGATCATGGAGGCTCCTTGTAGAACTTTTTTGTTTTGTTTTGTTTTGTATTGGGCCACACCCAGTAACAGCCAGGTGTTACTCCTGACTATGGGCTCAGAAATTGCTCCTTGTTTGAGGGGACCATATGGAATGCCAGATCTGTGTGCAAGGCAAATGCCCTACCGCTGTGTTATCACTCTGGCCCCTTTTCATAGAGCTTTCTAAGGTTGCTAAAATATACAAAATTTTTACATGATTGATGATTAATGATTTACATACTCCTATATAACTTTTCCAACAGTTATAAAATAAGGTCACAATTATAATTTATTGAAAGAGAACTATATTCATTAAATTCTTAAGTGGCTTTAACTTAAATCTTAAATCATATATTTCATAGAATAGTTATCTTAACATATAAAAGATAAAATATGTTAAAATTACATGTTCATGTAATATCATTTTTAGTAATTTATAAATAAAATGCATATAATATTGGTTTAGTTATATGGCTGTGTCCTGTTTGTATGAGAAGCTCACTTGAGTCCTGGACAAATAAATACATAGTCTATCAATTAAAATCTGTTTATAGCCATTTCTTTCCTGTTTTTCTATTCCATCTACTTCATTTTGAGAGAAGGTATTTGTCATTTATTTCTATAAAGTTGAAGTTGTTTGCACAGTTATAGCATTTATTCTTGCTATTCCCTATACTCAAAACTTCCTTAGGAATTACTCTTCTTTAAGCCAGCATTCCCCCTGGTTCTTTTTAATTGTCACCACCTTAGGGATTATCCTATGTGTTAGCTCAGGTTTTCTGAGATGCAGAAGCCTAGATGGAATTAGATGCTCAAAGGGTTTATCTGGAAAAACACCTGTGTGGGAATAAAAGGAAAAGTCATTAATGTATTGGGACATCAGCCAAATGCACATGTAGACTCACCTTTAGTAAAAGACAAGAGAAAGAATAATGATCATACCTGACTTTTAAAGGCATTTGTTAGGTTCCTTAACACCACCTTCTGATATTCACATCTTTATGGTTCTTAACTGTCCAGTCTTTAGAATAAGGTCATTTTCTCCTTTACTAAAGTTATTCCTGTGGAAGAACACTTTATGATTTCATTCTTTTGCTTTTCTTTCTAAGAAAGCTATTAATTTCTGAACATTGGCCCACTGAAGTACACCAACTCCATTCTCCTTTGTAAATACCCATACACCCCATTATAACAATGACAGGAACACCTTAAGTATGCAAACTATTTCATCGGACATGTATGTAGTTCAGGAGATTGAAACCAGACTCTACATTTGTAAAACACACCATAGATTTTGGTTAACTATCCTACTATTTAGCTAAATCTTGCTCAAGTAGTAAGATACAATATATTATTTTTTATCTGGGGTTATTAAATTAAAAATAACACATAAATATAAACTTCAAAGACAGTTGAATTATGGTTCTCAGTATTGCATATGTACAAATAGAATTTTCCATAGACAAATACACATTTTTATAAGGCACTAAAGAAATTAGATTTTACTAAATACACTGAATTTCCTTGGAAGGCAAAGTGAACAGGCCCAAACCTTGACCCAGAGAGAGCTAACTATTAACTCAGAAGGCAGGAAATGCATCCACGCTGTCTGTGTTCTTTAGGGAACCTCTTGGATGCCAGACACTCCAAAGGTTTAGAATATATGCTGGTGAAAACCAACACAACATCCAGAAGCTTAATTATATAGGAATAAAATCAAAGACATAGGCAGAATTTTGAAAAAGAAACTGGTTATTTTTTGTTTGTTTACTTGTTTTTTTCTATTTGTTTATTGTTGCACTATTGTGCAATGTGAAAAAGCTCATTATCTTTCAAAAATGTTTAGTTTTGTGGGGGTTTTTGTTTGTTTGTTTTGTTTTGTATGTATTATTCTAGCAATTTTGCAGATATAAGACATTTTATATATTCATATTATTGTTACTTTATATTTCTACACAATCTTGTGGTATAAGATTTAGCTTGATATAGTCAGTCTTCTAATTGTTTTCTTTATATTTTCTACTTTGCCTTACATTATTTTTTCATTAGATTTTATAATTAATGCTCTACATAGTTAGTATGTAATATGATTTATTTATGCTAGCTAGCTCTTTAATGTTTAATCCATTTTACTGAGCTATTAGAAAATATTTTAATGAATATAACAAAATTGGTTAAGTAATTATAATATGTACATCATCACAATTTCATGTCAATCATCCACAAATATTTCCTTCTAATTTATTTATTAAATGCTATTTTTGATTGTTGCTCTTGATACATAAAGATTAGGTATACAATAGTTTTGTCATAAATTTTGATAATACATTTCCAATATTTTTTCTTGATTTTACAGATGCTATCTTCATCAGAGAGAATTAACCTATATGTACTGTGAGTTTGTTGGATAAGATATAAAGTGAAGCATTAATTATCCCATGCATTGTCACAATTTAATAAAAAAACAGGCTTTAGAATTCTTCTACCCAAGATTATTGGTCACTATTTGTAATCCCAGATATAAGCAACTAGAAAACTAACAACAGACATTCCCTCTCATATTCTTCTTTATTTTTCTTACATTTCAATCACATTTGTCAAATCTACTCCCCAAATTGTTCTAAAGTCCAGAGACCCAGTAGAGTTTTCAGTAAATTTTATAACTGTCTCTTAAGCTCTCTTTATAACACTCCAAGATATTCCTTTTCAGTTAAACTATACATACATATGGATTTTAAACTAGAAAATAGTATGGATAAAGTATGCAATAGAATATATAAAACAAAGATATTTATCTAAACACACTATGAAAGAAAAAATAATTTAAATTAGCAAAAACTATCCAGGAAAAATAATTTTAAATTATAAAGGTTATAAATTAGGCTCAGTGACTAGGGCATTTGCCTTGCAAATCAAAGCTGACCAGCTTTGATCGCCAGAATTCCATATGATCACTTGCCAATTACAACAAGTAATCCCTAGAATAGAGCCAGGAGTAACCACTGAGCACGACCAGAAATGGTCCAAAAACATAACAAACAAAAAAAGAAATTATAAGCATTATAAGTATTTATGAGCTTGAAATTTCTTTTTTTTCTTTTTTTGGTTTTTGGGTCACACCCGGCAGTGTTCAGGGGTTACTCCTGGCTCCATGCTCAGAAATTGCTCCTGGCAGGCACGGGGGACCATATGGGGCACCGGGATTCGAACCGATGACCTTTTGCATGAAAGGCAAACGCCTTACCTCCATGCTATCTCCCTCTTTGTCACTTTTTGATTGATTAAAAGTGTGGTTTTAGTCAAAATGAATATCAAGTCTCCTGCAAACTATTTTGTTTTCTAAGTGAATAAGTTAAAGAATGATCACTATCAACTTTATTGTAAATTTCATTAGAATTTTTAAAGCAGAATCATTTAGACACAATAGCATTACCACTTGCATAATGAAAAATCTTTCTGCAATGACTTTGATCATCCAACTATCATTATTTTTACAAAACATATATTAATTTATTTGTATTATGTTCTAAATTTATAGGGAGACTTCTAATGTGAAAGCATTAAAAAAGTCTGCATGGTTTATAGATGAAATTTTAAAGCTTTACCCTTAAAGCATCAGTACAAGAAAAATTTAATATTATATATAGATTATAGCACTTACAACCACCATTTGAAGCTGCTCATGTGAATCTTTCTTTGTATAAAAATATACATATTAAAATTCAAGAGAAGTTTATTTAGTGCTACAAAAATTATTATTAAAATGCTGAGACAATATTTAGACTACATTATAGTTTAACAATAGTACTTTTGAACCTAGACAATTTTAAAAATAAGCAATTCTAAGTTTTTATATATCAAATATATAAAAATAAAGACTTATAAGTATATAGTCTATTCTGAAATTCTTGTGAAAGAAATGAATAAAATGTTCTGTCTGTGTCCTATACTATTTGTTATGTTATTACAAATGTCTCAGAAATGGGAAAACAGATCTTTCTTCTGATAATAATTTGTGTATTTATATTTTTAAGACGGAACCAGTAGACTATGATCAGGGACTGTTCTAGTTTTGCACTCAGATGTCTCTCCTGATGGTGTTTAGAGTACCGGGATGCTGGGAATCAAATCTGGTTAAGCTGCATTCATGCAAAGCAAGTACCTTACCTTCTGTTCTATCTCTCTGGCCCTCATGATGCTTAATGAGTGGAAAAATTAGTGCAGATTGCATTTGTTCAAATATGTTTCTAAGCTAGTGTGTTGAAATAAAACTGTAAGTATGTATATATTCACTATGTCATATAGACAACTGAATATA